>NW_026510616.1:0-14743 GCF_026875155.1 Cherax quadricarinatus | reverse complement strand
GGTAGTATTGAAAAAAAATAATTAAAAATACTGATCATGTTGGCTCAGAGGCCAAAAAATTTACTCGAAAAAAAAAAATTGAAAAATAATTAAAAAAGACATAAAAAAGTAAAAAGAAATCCGGGTGACGGCCGGGGGGCGTGTTACCATGTTTTCAATTTGCAATTCACGCCTCCATATCTCGGTAAGTATTGACGTTAAAATTTTTTTGTTTAGCCTATAATGTTTGAAAAAAAAATTTTTTTCATAAGAAAAAATAATTTTTTTTTTTTTTTTGAAATTTGGCCAACCCTGAGAACGAGTTTCGGAGGGGCCTGTCGACCCTCAAAGGGTTAAAACAAAAATTTTTTTACACAAAATTTATACATATGTACATAAACAATACAATGGAAATGATGAATGAAACATTAACGCAAACACTTACCTTTATTGGAGATTCTTCTCAGTGTATGGGAGACTGGAGGAGGAGAGAGATTGGAATGTTTACAGTTTGGAAGGGGAATCCCCTTCCAGCAACACCTCAGGTACCAATTGTTCTCTGGGGTTGCTTCTCTTCTCTGTTTCTTAATGCCACTAGGACCACCTTGAGAGCCCACACTAGTCCTGTCTCGCAAAGTAACTGTGGAGAGAGCTCTGTTTCTGGCCTCTCTTTAGCACTTCCCAAAAATGGCCCAAGACTGTCACTGTACATATTTCTCCTCTTTTTTACCACAGGCTTGGCACTAGGAGCTTTCTTTGGAGCCATGGTAGCTTATTTAGTAATTGCAAGCACTAAAATGAGTGGAATATTATAAAATATTTCGTAGGAGCACTTGAGGGGACCTTTACTCCACTGGTAAACAATGCCAGACGGCTGGGTAGGGAGGCCGCCCCGGCTCACACCGTGCGTACGCGTCCGGGAAACGAATTATTTATTCGCGAAATCAACCTATGAAAAGCGAGTCCATGTTTATACGAAAATACCCCTATGATTGGCAAAATTTACGATTGCGAGAACACAAAAAGCGAAGAGATCACTGTACATTAGTGTATTTCTTTCATTTGTTCTTTAACTGCCTACACCTAAATCACTTTTTTAAATGGGTACAGTGCCTTGTTTGCTGGTAAAGAGCTCTAGATGCAAAGAACTGTTTAAATTTTTTATTACCTCCCATTCCTGATGTGCTGTTTGACTACTTCAGAGGATTTGATTTTTGGGTGGTACTGATTACAGTGGACCCCCGCTTAACGATCACCTCCAATGCGACCAATTATGTAAGCGTATTTGTGTGAGTGCGTTTGTAGTGTATGTTTGGGGGTCTCAAATGGACTAATCTACTTCACAATATTCCTTAGGGGAACAAATTCGGTCAGTACTGGCACCTGAACATACTTCTGGAATGAAAAAATATCGTTAACCGGGGGTCCACTGTATTTAGATTATAAAAAGTGAAAGAATACTGTGAAAGAATATGGACCTACTCTGAATATCCCCTGTGGGTAGGGGGCCTGGTGGCCTACCTGGAATACAGCCATCAATGATACCACCTAAGTACTCATTTCTCCAGTCGCAGTGAGGACTCTAGCACCACTACTACTGCAAAGGACCCCAGTGGAAATAAGTCACTGACTTTTTTGGGTTATCCTAGGTTCTCTACACTTTGCTGCTATGAAATGATAATTCTATGAAACTGTATTTGTGTATACCTAATAAACTTACTTAATCAGTGCACAGTAAATGCCCTCACAAGCGATCCTTCCTTGCCGTGCTAACAAGGCGCAAAGATTTTACCTGAAAGTGATCTGAAATTTACATCAACATGAGCCGACTCTGTGCATCTCCGAATACACATGGTCTACGCGCACACTACAAAAAAATCGGTACTGAAACCCTTTCAAAGATTCCTGGTTAGTCATTGGATTCCAGCATCAATCATTACTTCCCCTCATATTTTTTTTCTATCGAGATTTTGCAGTTAGGCACTATTTGTGTCCTTTGTTAGTTGGAAAGTTTCTCTCTAATCTGAGCTAATAAAGGCAAAGCTTTGAAAGGGCTCATGCTGCATGACCCTTTCAGATTTAGCAATTAAATTTTAGGGAAAAGTCCAACCCCCTCAACAATCATCTCAAAGTTGTTCATGGAGGTGGTCTTCTATTACATCTCATCCTATGTTCCCTTTCCAGGTGCATTGCTCTTACAATATTACACAGAAGACGCATTTCTTCTTGCCACTGCCTCAGGTGCAAGGGTAGGCACAATCCACCACTCCCCCGGTTGAAGGAACATGCACAGTTCTGGAAGGATAAGATTTGTGTCACTCTCAGAACTTTGTACTGAGAACCAGAGATTCCACAAATCTCACAGCCTTCCACTGGAATTTGTTACTTTCATCATTTTTAAGTGCCAATCTTTTTCAGCTTTCTACAGTAGCTCTGAAAAAATACTTGGTTTGGTTTCAGGGAATGAACAAGATAAGCTAACCATTTTGTCATCCAGTATCCAGTCTACTTCAACAGCACCAATTACTTAGCTATAGCAACTAAAGGTTGCCCTGGACCCCCCTTATCTTTGAAAATTCCAGCTGATGAGCAGATCTACTTTGTACATCAGTATGTTTCAGTGGAACCTCGTTTTCACTTGCCCGGGTTTTTGTCGAATTCGGGTTTTTGACGACTTTTTTCGTCAAAATTTTGTCCCAGTTTTCATTCATCACCCTTGATATCGTTGAGTTGACAGTGGTCCACCCTACCGAAAGTGTCCACCCGCACCCACATAAAGCATCCATGCGTTTTGAGTCAGTCTGGCTTTGTTTCTCGTCGGTAGATGGTGGGAGAAGGGGGTGGTTGTGATGTGGGAGTGGGTTTTAGAGGGGGTGGGTAGGGGGGTAGAGGGTGGTAGGTTGGTAGAGGGTGGTTGGTAAGGGGTAGTGATAGTGGTAGAGGGTGGTAGTGATGGTGGTAGTGGTAAAAGATAACCTCTCCTCCCTCTCCCCTCCTCACCATCTTTCATAACAAGTCTTCATAAAGGTAAAAAATGACGTTAAATGTTCATTTATCCATTTCATTAGTCCTTTATATTTATTTCTTTGTTTTCTGTATGTAAAACTGTATTTATTCTTTATTTAAAATGTATTTTTTGTTAATACTTTTTGGGGGTCTGGAACGGATTAATTGGATTTACATTTTTTCTCATGGGAAAATTTTTGCCCAGTTTTTGTAAAATTTGGTTTTTCCCCGTCCTTTCTGGAACAATTAATGACAAAAACCGGGTTCCACTGTACACAACCCTCGTGTTCTCGAGTATTTCCTGGGCTTTTAAAAGGGTTTTCTCTACAGAGTACTGCTGAGCTTAGGCCAAAGGAATCTGCACAAGACTCAGACCAAAATCTTCATTTTGCCACTTTAAATTTGGACTAGTGTTCTTTTGGGACTAACCCAGTCATGTTTCCCCGTAGCCACGGGCTTGTAAAAAAACTCCTTCCCATCTGAAATTCCATATGGCTTGCTATCTTGTATGTTTATTCATGTATGGGCATCCCTCATAACTGGCTCCTATTACCGGGAGAGAGTTCCGGGGTCAACGCCCCCGCGGCCGGTCTGTGACCGGGCCCCTCCTGGTGGATCAGAGCCGGGATCAACCAGGCTGTTGCTGTTTGGCTGCACGAAAAACCAACGTACGAGCCACAGCCCGGCTGATCGGGAAAACTGACTTTAGGTGCTTGTCCAGTGCCAGCTTGAAGACTGCCAGGGGTCTGTTGGTAATCCCCCTTATGTTGCTGGGGAGGCATTTGAACAGTCTCGGCCCCTGACACTTTTTTGTATGGTCTCTTAAGTGCTATGACACCCCTGCTTTTCATTGGGGGGATGGTGATCGCGCCAAGCCCTTTGCTTTCGTAGTGAGTGATTTCGTGTGCAGTTCGTACTTATCCCTCTGGGATTTTCCAGGGGGTATATAATCATGTATCTCTCCCTCCTGCGTTCCAGGGAATACGGTTTAGGAACCTCAAGCGCTCCCAAAAATTTTGAGGTGTTTTTATCTCCGTTATCCCGCGCCGTGAAAGTTCTCTGTACATTTTTCTAGGTCGGCAATTTCACCTGCCTTGGCCTCCCCAACTGCAGTTCATTCCCAGTGATATTACTTTGCCAGGGCACACATCTTTCATAAAATGTTTTTCTTCCCTCTTTAGTGTACCACCATCTAGAGCCCTGTCACCACGTCTGTGCCAGCCCCTAAATAAATTAATATCCATTCCTTGAGCAGCAGCACATCAAGGTACATATATGACCCTGAGATCATTTTTGACAGAGTACTTTTTCCAGTCAGCCACACAAAACTTAGCAGTAGCAATAATCGGGGTGTCTCAAATATGTGGGTGGGTTCCTCATAGTTCCTGTGGCCTATCATGTTTTTTATGCTGGGCCCTGGAGATACAGACACTAGCCTCCAGCATTTAAGCAGGTTCATCGAGACTGCAATTGGTTAAATCTTCATTCCTCCTGATCTTGGGGATTCCCAAAAAGGGAGGTATGAAAAAAAATATGACCTTAACCCTTAAACTGTCCAAATGTAGACTAAAGTTCGCTCATGTAGGGCTCCGAACAAATCTCATTTTTTTACATGCTTTCAAATGGAGAAAATCAAGGTCGGAGTGCTACACAGGTAAACGTAAATCTTGTCTGGACAGTTTAAGGGTTTAATAAGACGGATGACACTTGAAGTCTTGAAAAACACCGTCTGTCAATAGTCTTGAGAATCATGTTCCTGGTCTATAATTATCCCATTACTTCATTTATCAATATATTACTCTATAAATAAGCTGTAGTAGTATTTGTAGTCTTCATTTATCCCCCTTAGTGTGAGTATTCATGTGTTTTTGCTGCAGTGTTAATGTTTGATTATAGGGTGCTGTCCTAGACCCACCTTCATTCTGAAATTCGAAAAATTCATGAAATTCGAAACACTACTGGCCCCAAGAGTTTTGGATAAAAGAATGTGGACCTGAGCCTTTAGTAAATCTCTTTACAACTGTGACCTCTTGTTCTTTCTGTAGATGTCAAAATTACAACTCTTGATCTAAAAAGCATGTTGCTACATCGGGTTTGGTGGTGCACTTGGAATGCAATCACTGCATATTACCACCAAATTTGCATCCATTATTTTTCTCAGTAACAGAGTTGTGCGCAAGCTAACACTAAAGCTGTGCCAACAAACCTCCCATGGTTGGTATGCTATGCAGTTTTACCTGTTAACATCCATGGAAGAAAACAGCTGAAGATGAAGAATGGGAGGAGGATCATCATCTCTGTGGGCCACCATGCTTGATACAGTCTTAGATCTGGAATCTTTCAAACATCTTATGTGGAGGCGACTCTGTTGAACAGTATGAGACAATTATCCCAGTCTTATAGACCAGGATTCATGGTTATAGGAGTGACAGTTCTACCAAACTAAAAGCTCATAGGCCCAGGTATGTAGAAGAGGATCTCATTACCGCTGGTCCTGAGCAAAGTTCTGGTTGATGCAATATGTGAGCTGCTCCTAAACACATGTGGTTTTTCTGCCATGACAGTCTGAAGATCAACTGTAGGGGTAGTTCCTCTTTTAAACCCTCTGACTGTCACAAGCCCCTTTCTGAAACTCATTCTATGTCGCAAAATTTTTTGGAAAAAAAAAAAAAAAAATCTTATGAAATGATAGAATCTTTAGAACTCCATTTTTTTTCTATCAGTTGAGTACAAGAAACTGTCCATTTACCAATTTGAACTACCCAATAAAGTGGTCAGAAATTGGCAATTGGCCAATTTTGCGTAAATTAAAAAAGATGCCTATTTCAAGATAGGGTCCAGAATAAACAATGTGGACATTCTTGGCACTAAAATAACATATCCTCTGTTCATTAGTCATGTCTCTAGGCCCCTCTTATATTACTCTTGCTTTCTATTTTTATTTTTTTTCATACAAAAATAAAATTTTTTACTGTTATGCAGACTACTGCATTATTGTAAAAATGGTATAAATAATATCAGTACACTAGTGAAAGAATATTAGACTCCCCAGTTGACATGTATTGGACGTGTGTGTGATTTGCTTACTCCTGAACACTGGTAAAAATCAAACATTTCTGCTACTTTGAGCTCAATTTCAAGGTCGTTTTCATTATGAAACTAGTCAAAATCATCTCTATTTCTGTAACATGTTTTCCATTTAATCACGCGAGACCATGAAAATGAGAATACAATGATAAATACTATACGAAAATACACCTAAAAGTCGGCATTTAAAAAAAAAAAAAAAAAAAAAAAAAAAAGAAGTCAGTTTTTTTCCTCATTATGCACTGCGTGCCGCAGGATTTTTTTTATGTGGTGCACATTGATCACACAGACCCATTCTCTCACATGTGGGCCTACCAGCTTTCTCCCGCTTGATTTGAAGCCGCTAGAATTTATGCATAGAAATACGTCCGAAACACTGGCTCGTAAGATGTATATATATACGACCAAAACAGTCAAAGGGTTAACACCATTTCAGCAATTTCACCATCACTCAAGGAATGCACAACAGGTGCATCATTGTCAATATTTGTCATTTCTTCGATGTCAGCTTCCTGTAACTTATTTTCACTTTCCATCAATAACTTTTAGCGTAAGTTACAAGGTTTGATATCTTCTCATCAGTGACAAAATCCTTCAAGGTCTATCTGTAGGCTCATTTACATCAAACATCATTTTAGGCCAAAGTCTGTGCCAAACATTTGTTAATGTTGATTTATCAACATCCTTCCAATCATTAACAACTGCATAAATGGCATCCTTAACACTGAACTCTTTCAGGAAGTCTTGGATTCCTACTACATACTCTGTTGACTGCAGCAAGCATACAGTTTAAAAAATAGTCGTTATACTTGCTCTTCATGGAACGTAAAATTCCTTGGTCACAAGGCTGTAATACAGATGTCACATTAGGGGGCAAGCAGATGCTGAAAACATTACTTTTCACAAGAAGTTCGGCAGGGGGATGTGCAGAGCAGTTACCCAGGAGCAATAAAATTTTATTTTTTCTTCTAGTCCAGCTTGCCTGCAATGAGCTCGAAGTGGTTATTGAACCAGTTGGAAAACATTTCACGGGTTACCCATGCTTTCTTGTTGGCATAATACACCTACCATCTGATTTACAACCTGCTCGAAATACGGCCACTCGACTTACGACCGTGTTTTGTATGCCAAATTTCTGGGAAATAAACAACTGTGTTGTACACAGTGTTTATCCTAAACCTTACAGTATAAAATACAATACTAACAGCATAAAAAGTAAAGTAAAAAATGAAATACCAAAATCAAACAATAAGTCATTACAAAAATGTGATGTTGATTGTTCAGTAGTAAGGTTTGACTTGTGTCCATTTTGACTTATGATCGGTTGGTCAGAACCAAGCTCGGTCGTAAGTCGGATGGTACCTGTAATACATGGGTAAATTGCAGCTCTTTTTGACATTTTCAGTGAAAATAAACAGTCACAAAATAAAAAGCAAAAACAAAATATCAGCAAAATAGCAGACGCACGTGTGAACACTACTAGCGCTGAGACACAACTGACGCCTGCCACTCTGGCTGTCAGTGCTGGCTGCCTGCCAAGTAACAGCATTGGAGTTATGTAGAAATGACTGATGCTCCACAAAACAACTTTGGTTTTCAGAACTATTAAAATTTCATAATTTCGGATGTGGACCTGTACTAGTTTTTCTTAAAAAAAGAAAAAAAGAAAAAAAAAAAATGGCAGAAAAATGGAATGGGATATAGGAGAAAATTTTAAATATTTATATGATTAAGTAGTGAAGACAGGACATACCTACTGTAGCTACACATTTTTGAGAAATTCTCATTTCTGTGTTTAGTTTTCTATATTTTACACACTGAATGAAAATGCTACAGGTATTAACATGCTGTTAATTTAGAAAAGACTTATGCTTCAAGAAAAAATCCATGATACCCACCAATATGTTCATGTTTTATTTGAAGTTTCATCAGTTCATTTTTAAGGACTGTTCCAACCTCAGTAGCAGATTCCATTAGATGCTCCTGCTTCAAAACGTTAAGTACAGCACATCCCACTGCGTCCATCATTCTTGTACACTGGTACTAATACATAGAAGTTAATATTAGCACATTATATATATGAAGAAAATGTTTCTAGATTAAACTGCAGCCATGCTTGACCAAAAACTATCATGGTTCAAGTCAGTATCTTGAATCACCCCTGTAAAGAAGTATGTACCAATAAAGGCAAACTTTTCTTTCATGAGGCACCTGCACATACCAGATTTAATCAAGATACCAAAGTCATTCAAGTGCAGGGCCAGAAATACTAGTTTGGATCCACATAAATTACACACAAACAATTATACAGTGGACCCCTGGTATTCGATATTAATCCGTTCCTGAGAGCTCATCGAATACCGAAAATATCGAAAACCGAATCAATTTTCCTCATAAGAAATAATGGAAATCAAATTAATCCGTGCAAGACACCCAAAAGTATGAAAAAAAACAAAAATTTACATGAAATATTAAGTTTAATGCAATAGAATAATTACAATAACAACAATAACAATAGAATAATTGACACTTACCTTTAATGAAGGTCTGGTGATGATTAATGGGATGGGAGGAGGGGAGAGGTGTTAGTGTTTAGAAGGGGAATCTCCTTCCATTAGGACTTGAGGTAGCAAGTCCTTTTCCAGAGTTACTTCCCTTCTTTTAACCCTTTGACTGTCGCGGTCGTATATATAGTCATAGGAGATACCAAAACACGTATCTATACGCATAAATTCTAGCGGCTTCAAATCAAGCAGGAGAAAGCTGGTAGGCCCACATGTGAGAGAATGGGTCTCCATGGTCAGTGTGCACCATATAAAAAAAAAATCGGGGAGCCAGTGGTGCATTGTGGGAATACCATTTCAGTCGTCCTTTTTCAGCATGTCTAGCGGTAAGAAATATGTGACTCACCAGCAAATCTGGGACTCTTCTCTTCCCAAGTGATGCTCTAACACAGATGGAAGTGTCAGTGAAGATCAATTTCATGATTTCGAGGAGTTTGAGACCAAAAGCAATGGAGGAGGAGGAGGAGGAAGAAGAGGAGGAGGAAGGAGGAAGAGGAAGGAGGGAGGAGGGAGAAGAAAGGAGGAGGAGGGAGGAGGAGGGAGGAGGAGGGAGGAGGAGGGAGGAAGGAGGGAGGAAGGAGGGAGGAGGGAGGAGGAGGAAGAAGAGGAGGAGGAAGAAGAGGAATAATAATAATAATACCTAATAATAATAATATGTAATAATATGTTCCCTTGAGGCATGAAAACAGTTCACCCCACACCAGTGAGTCCATCTATCATTATTCTATCATGCAGGAGGAGCCACATGTCTATGGTGCATCCAATAAAATAAGCAGACTCTTGGATGTCACTACTGCCCGGCTCCGGCTGGGTTACAAGTATCTTTGGCAGGTTAAATCACCACCACCAGATGTAGACCAAACGAAATGTTAAACTTTGCCAGATGGACTATTGTCACACCCTGCGTCATTATGTACTGGAGTGTGATAAAATTAATGAATTTAGAAACAACTCGCTCAGAAGTGTTCAAGAAATGGAAAAAGTACTTTATCCACAGTGGTATATTGCAGACCATTCTGGAGAAATACCCTGACTTTGCTAGCTGTAAATAAAGCATTACCACATGTGTGCATGTGTGTGTGTTTTGTGTGTGTGTTGTGTTGTGTGTGTGTGTGTGTGGTGTGTGTGTGTGTGTTGTGTGCACTCACCTAGTTGAGATTGCAGGGGTCGAGTCCAAGCTCCTGTGTGTGTGTGTGTGTGTGTGTTGTATTGAGTGTGCGTGTGTGTGTATGAAGTTTGTGTATGTGTGTGTGTGTGTGTGTTTGTGTATGTGTGTGTGTGTGTGTGTTTGTGTATGTGTGTGTGTGTGTGTGTGTGTGTTTGTGTGTGTGTGTATGAATTTGTATGTGTGTGTGTGTGGTCTGTCTCAACAATCAATATTTGCACCAATAACTCACTACAGTTGTGACCGAGTGTGGAAGTGTGAATTGCTCATTACACTATAATTTGTTCATGATTGTAGCCATGTATAAACGTAAGTAACCATTCTTACAGGATTTATTACCTTTGTAACTTGTGAGTTCATTACCTTGTACCTAGTTCAGCCATCACAACTTTGGGAGCCCAGTCCCTGGACCCATTACGTACCTCTGTAATCTGTAAATACCTTTGTAACTTGTCATGATTGTGTACACTGAGTCATTACCTTTGTACATGTGAGTTCATTACCTTTGTAAATTGTGAGTTCATTACCTTTGTAAATTGTGAATTCATTACCTCTGTAACTTGCTCAGCTATCAAAACTTTGGAGTCCAGTCCCTGGACCAATTTTGTACCTCTGTAATCTTTTGACTACCGCCCACAGGGTGGGGATGGGGTGCATAATAAACATATTAAACTAACTAACCCATGACAGTGACAAGATAAGGGGAGATAACATCTGATAAGAGCTGACCTTTGATGAAGCGTAAATGAGGGTGGAGGGAGGGGGCAGCTGTCTATCTGTCCCAAAAAGCCAGGGAGGAGGAGGAGGAGAAGGGGGAGGAGGAGGAGAAGAGAAAGGAGGAGAAGGAGAAGAAGGAGGAGGAGGAGGAAGGAGGAAAGGAGGAGAAGAAAGGGGGAGGAGAAAAGGGAAGAAGGAGAAGGAGGAGGAGAAGGGAAAGAAGGAGAAGGAGAAGAAAGGGGGAGGAGAAGGAAAGGAAAGGGGGAGGAAGGAGAAGGAAGGAGGAGGAGGGAAAAGGGGGAGGAGAAGGAGGAGGGAGGAGGAAAAAAAGACGACGACGAACAAACAATTGTCTGTGTCTATTTGTCTGTCTGCAAGCTCCCTGTCTATCCGTCTAGCTCGTCTCAAGAGAGCCACAAGACTGTGTCATCATCAAAGTTTACTCACATCTTCAAGCAGAGTATAGCACTTTCGTCTGGATTTTTTGGGGTTTTCCTAGGTAATTTACACTATTTTATACTTGTATTTATGTGTACTGTGAGACAGAGATAGAAAGAAGAGAGACAGAGTGAAAGAGATAAAATGAGGGGGAAATAAAATTTAAAAGAATGGAGGGGAAGCAGCATCCGACCCCATTGTTTCGACAGGCGGAGGGGGAGTGAGTAATGAGACAATATGTCATTTGACAGCTGCCGACTCCTGACTCAAAACAATTATAAGCCAACACTGCACCCAAGACAAGCTTGCTGAATGGTGATAATAGCAGTTTTATGAAAGTATCTAGTGACTATATAGTGTATATATATTATAGAAACCAGAAACAAGAAGGGAAGGCAGGAATGAAGGAAGGACTAGATGAAAGGAAGGAAAAAAGTAGGAAGGACAGATGAAGGAATGTAGGAAGAGAGGTGGAATGCCCTCCAGGTAGCCTCCAGGTAGGAAAGGAATGAAGGAAATTAGGAAGGAAGGAATGATGACACACGACCATTTACCTAGGATAACTACATAACACAACTGCCTGCTAATACTTTGAAGAAAACTGCTCAGACGAGGTGTTTTGTCTTTGCACATAAAAAAAAAAACTCCACAAAAATGCACACACACACTGGTTTTATGTGTGAGAGTGTAAAACACCACTGTGTATGACACCATGTTTTATGTTTGAGGAGTGTAAAACACCACTGTGTATGACACCATGTTTTATGTGTGAGTGTAAAACCCACTGTGTATGACACCATGTTTCAAAGAGTTCCACAAGCTGCAGAACTTCTAGGAATATATTCAGTGACTGTATATTGCTACATATATACAGAGGTACAAAAAATACAGAAAGAGCAGTAAAAAAAAATTTTTTTGTATTGTTTGTTTTTGTAAACAATTTTTGTAAACAATTTTTGTTTTATTTTTGTGTGCTTATTGTGTGTATACAACGAGTGTATATATGTACATTGCACCTTACTTGGTTTCCATAACCCACTAAGTTAGTGAAAAAAAAAAATAGTGAAAAAACAACAAACCTTAAAATAAAAGAAAACCCAAAAGTTTCCCCGGGTTGGGGGCAGCCCCCGTTTTCCCATACGCGGCTCATTTTTGCAAACTTCATGCTCTAATCTGGGAAAGTATGATAGGAAAAATTTTTTTTGGGCTAAAAAAATCAGAAAAAAATTTTAAACATTCCATAAGAAAAAAAAATTTTTTTTTCGAAATTTTGCGACCCCGGAGACACTTAGTTTGGGGCCTTTCGACGCCAAAGGGGTTTAATGCCACTAGCCCAGCTTGAGTCACTGGACTTCTGTTGCACAACATAGTCCATTGGCCGTACCTCCATTCCTTTATGACATTCCTAAAGTGTTTCACAACATGTCAGTTTAATAGTCCCCAGCCACTTGCAATAGCTGTGTTGGGTGTTTGTAAAAAAAAGGTTTGCACTTAAACCCACTTGCACACATTTCCTTAATCTTTGAAGAGGCCACTTCTTCTTTTCTCACCCTCCCCCGAGCGTTTTCCTAGTGGCCCCTTTTGCTTTTGAAGATGACTAGCACCTCACAGTGGTTAGTTCTTCTTTGTCCTCCCACCAACTCTCCAAAATCCCCCACAATTTCCCAACCCCCCAAGGACTTCCCCAATGCCCAATGGATTCCTAAAATGCTTTGGCTTCTCGGGGTTTAGCCTCAAACCCTTCAAAACCCCTTTTTGTTAACATTCTGGCCCAGTTTTTCCAAGCAGAGTTCAAGCCCTTTTTTTATCATCCTCCAAGCCATACCTATAAGGTTTATACAATGAGGATATTAAAGTATCCTTTCAAACCTTTTAGAGCCATTTGGTTTGTGGTCACTACAAAGCATTTTTGAAGCAGTTTTTTGTGTATTTTCTTGAAGTTGGAAATGACCTGCTGGTCCATGGCTGCGGAGAGGAGTGGTTTTAGGGGAAAAAAAACTTGACCTTAATGAAGCTCATGCCCCCAAAATTGCTCCCCAAGTCGTGGATGACCAGGGGTTTGTCAAATACAGGAGGATTTAAGGTCTAATTTCTTTTCAATTAGGAAATTTTTTCACAGTGGGGGAAAAGGGGCGGGTGTAACACATAAAAAAAAGTCCCTAGTGACCATGCCTTACGTTTGCCCTCCACAGACCCCAAAATTTACCCTTGAAGGTTTTTTTTTCCCCTGAACATCTGGGAGTTTCAGAGTGATACCCAATAAAGCTTCACTTTGAAATCCCCACTAGCTTTGGGCCCAACTCAACAGAGTAAGCCCGTCTTTCATAGGTTATGTCCCGGGATTCCTTTCCTCCTGAGTAATGTGGCCTGCTTGGGATTTTTTCCAAAAAGGCCTGTTTCGTGCAATTAAACACTTGTTAGGTTTGAAATCTTCACGTCATGTAATCCTTGAATTTCCCCACATATTTTTTTAGTGCTTTTTGGTTTCCAATGGCAGCTCACATGCCTAATCCACTATGTAGCCATAGATTCTTAAAACTTTCAAAAAAACCTTTTCTGGCTTAAAATTTATCACATCGCACTAGTTGCAGGCATTTCTTTACCAATCGTCATGCAACGCCTACCTTTTCACAAATGATCGCTTTAGAGAGCTTCTCCGGCTATCTGTTTTTTTTTTTTCCACACCAAAAACAGTCTCAACATTTTTTTAACACTTGCGGTCACTGTTTCGTAATCACAGTTGCACCTTTTGCAAAAACGCTTCCTTGATTGCCTTTTCCTGGTCACTATAGTAGGATGGTTGTTGGGGTTTTTTTATACAAACCCGACCCCCCAACACACGCACTCCACTTTCGTACTTTGCAATTATCTCTTTCTTTTTTCAATTCATTTTGCACCTTTTTTTTTCGAAGGGTTGGCACTAGAAGCTTTCTTGGGGCCCCTGGTGTTATTTTGCAGAAACAAGCACCAAAAACAGTGATAATGTGGGAAAGTACCGAAGTATCCTTAGAGCTGCCACTGGTGGCTTGTAAACCTGGCACACATGGGGCATTTAGGCCACACGTGGAATGTCTTTGTATGATCGCATTGAATACTGGGTTTTCGATCGGATACCGAGGCAAAATTTTTCGATATAATGCATCGAAATACCGGTTTTCGAATCCCAGCCATCGCTTTCCCCCCCCGGGGCCCCCCTGTATGATGAAGAGGTAAAATTTTGTGAGGGGGGTTAGAATCTAGTGCAAGACGCATCTGAAACTTTCCCTTTGGGCCTATGTGAAATGCAAAATGTTTTATGAAGACAAATCCCCTGTTCTTTGCTGAAGGTTTTGACCAAGAAAAAAGGAGTACCTTCTACCTAGGGAAATTGACTGTTCCCCTTCCCCGCACTATGACCCCAATTGAATCTGGTACATTACTGCAAGCCCCGCACTTACCCAAGCCATACTCCGCTGTAAATCGACAAATTTTACGTTTCGTTTCCCCAGAGTAAAATGAACAAGTAAATTTAAATTTTATCTTAAATTAAAAGGAAAAATAATTTTCATATTTTTATCAGATGTGAAGCTTTGTTACATAAAAAGCCTCTCTATATGTACTGTAGAACCCCCTTTCCATGAATTTTTGGGTTTTCCCCGGTTTCGTGGCCCCTAAAAACCCCTTTAAATTTTTTTTCAAAGGCCAAAAAAGTAGTGAATGCTGGGAGTTGTTCAAAGCCTAAGACAAACCTGAAGTGCTTCCCCTCAGTGAAAAAGTGAAAAGCAGGGCCCCATATACGGGGGTTGGC
>NW_026510615.1:0-13898 GCF_026875155.1 Cherax quadricarinatus | reverse complement strand
TTTTTTCCTAACAACTGGTTCCCCTCCTGCCCTAGCTTTATCTATTCGTCTTAAAGCTATAAAGGGTTCCGCCTCAACAGCTCCCAATGTTCCATTCTGACCTCCTTAAATAAAAAAGTTTCTAACCCCGGACTCATCGGCTTCAACTTCCAAAACCCGCGGCCCCCCCAACATTTGTCTTGTCCCCCTTGCCTATTCCATCGTTTTTGTATGTCGTTATTATGTTCCCCTATTCTTCCCGTCCCCCAGTGCCGTCGGCCAAATTTTCCCCTCAACATTTCTTCATAGGTATTCCCCTTGCTCTGGAACAACCTTTTTTTTTCCCAAACCTTGGGGCATTTTTCTCAAATTTTTAACGTGTGACCCGGTGCGGGTTCCAAACTGGTGCTGCATACTCCAGTATGGGCCGAAGTACACGGTTTTTACTTTGTTTAAAAAATTCCTTACTTAATTTCGAAATGTAATCTCAGGTTTCCCGGGGCCCCCATATCTGCAGCAGTTACCGGGTTGATGCGTGTTTCCGGAGACGTGTTGGGTGTTTATCACGCCAAGATCTTTTCCTGAGCGAGGTTTTGCAGTTTGGGGCCACCTACTCTATACTCTTTTTTTGCGGTCTTCTTTTCCTTCTCCGTCTTCTGACTTGCATTTGGCAGGGTTAATTCAGAAGCCAGTTGCTAGCCCACTGTCCGCCTATCAGGTCTCTTTGAAGGCCTCCCTGATCCTCATCTGTTTTTATTCTCTTCTTTAAAACTTACTCATCTGGAAAGGGGGCACTTCTGAGAAAACCCTTTCCCTCTGTCATTCCATATCCCAAAAATAGCAATGGTCCTAGGCCCCGTCCCTTGGGGCCCCCGCTCGTCAAGGTGCCCCTGTGATCCCTCATTAGGGCCCTAACTCGTTGTCTCCCTGTTGGTATTCTTGATCCATAAAAGGCCCCTTCCCGGTTATACGGTGATCCTCTAGCTTTTGCACTAATCTTTGTGAGGAACTTGTCGAAGGCCTTTTTTGCAGCCCAAGAAGATGCAATCAACTCACCCCTCTCTCTGTTCTTATTTTTTACTGTACAAAAACCCTCCAGAAGGTTTGTGACAAGGATTTGCCTTCCATGAAACCTTTTCGGGTTTTCCCTGATTCTGCATACTATACACGTCAGTGACACTGGTCTGTATTTTATTTTGCCTTTTTCCCTGTCCCCTTTTTTTAAAAAATGGGAACTACATTTGCGTCTTCCATTCCTCATGTAGTTCCCCAGTTTCAAGGGTTTTACCAAAAAACCCGCAATAAAAGAGAAAGCTTAGACGACGTTTCGGTCCGATTGGACTTTGACAAAGTCAAAAAACAGGGTGGAGCAGGGGGGGTATTATAGGAGGAAGAGGTGGAGGTAGTAGTAGTAGTAGTAGTAGTAGTAGTAGTGTACAAGAATTGTATATAATCCCGACGGATAAAAATGACACATGCACAGCCCCGGGGTCCCCCCCGTGGGCGTTTCGCCATAGCCACCCACTGGTGGCGAAAACCCCACAAAAAAAGAAAACCCAGACACTGACATGTGTTTTATTTTTCATGTTGTAGTGGGGAAAGGGGTAGTGTATGGTAGTGTTTGGTAGAAGGGGAAAATTTGGGAAAGACGAGCCAGTCAAATACAAAGGAAGGGGAGCCTGCAAGAGAGCTAAAAAAACCACAGGGGAAGCAAGCGCCCGAGGGCGGGGAAAGGGGAAGTGGTAAAATAAAAAAAAATAAATAAAGAAGGAACAGAAACATGAGACGGAGAGAGAAAGACCCCCCAGAGGAAAAAAGGAGAGGGGAAAGGGGAAGAGGAAGAAGAAAAAAGAAGAAAAAGAAGAAGAAGAAGAAGAAGAAGAAGAAGAAGAAAAAGAAGAAGAAGAAGAGAAATGGGATTCGGTTAAGTCACGGGTGTTTTTGAATTTTGGGAGCTTTTTATCCAAAACCCCGTGATTTAAACCTGACCCTCTTTTTCTTCTTCTTCTTCTTTTTTTTCTTCTTCTTCTTCTTCTTTTTCTTCTTCTTTTCCCCCTTTCCTCTCTCCTTTTCCCCTCTGGGTGGCTTTCCTCTCCTGTCTCGGTTTCTTTTCCCTTCTTTTTTTATTTTTTTTTATTTCCCACTTCCCCTTTCACGCACTGGGTGCGCTTGCTCTCCCCTGTGGGTTTTAGCTCTCTTGCATGTCCCCTTCCCTTTGTATTTGACGGGTCGTTTTCCCTTATTTCCCATTCACCACTACCATACCATATACTACCTTTTTCCTACAATACTGATAAAATTTAAGACCCCATGTGCAGCGTCTGGTTGTCTTTGTTGTGGACGTTTCGCCATCAGGGGTGGCTGGATGGCGAAAACGTCTCGGTGGGGATCCCCGGGTGCTGTCATGTGTATTTCTCCTGTCGGTATTATATAAAATTTCTTGTCTATACTATACTACTATCTACTACCCCCACCTCTTCCCCCTTTAAAATAGCCGCCCTGCTCCACCTCTGTAGTGTGTTTTGTCAATGGCCATGTCGGCCCGAAAGTCGTCGTAAGCTTCTCTCTTTTTGTGCGGGTTTTTTGGTATCTTTCCGTCACGGTATTGTGCCTTTTTGTTATTAAGGGATGTGTTAAAGATCGTAGTTAATGGGACAAAGCATTTCTGTTCCTTTAAAGACCCAGGGGGAGATGCCCCGGCCCCTTTGTTTTTAAGGATCAAGGTCACTTAGCAGCTTTTTCACTCCTCCTCAGTTGTGTGTATGTCATCCAGCCTTGTTGTGTATTCCTGTGGTGTCCCCTCTGTCCTGTTTCCCCCGAGTCCTTCTGTCCCCATGTGTGTGTGTGGTGTGTGTGTGGTGTGTGTGTGTTGGTGTGTGGTGTGTATGTGTTTGTGTGTACTCCCCTGTTTGTGGTTGCAGGGGTGAGTCGTAGTCCTGGCCCCGTGTGGTACATCCTGGTGCCGCACTCAAAAAAAGAACAAGTCCCACGAGTCATACACTTTATTTTGTTTGGGTTTAGTCCCAAAAGATAACACCTAAAAGAGGGTTGATCAGAAGACTTTGGTGTGTACTAGAGTATTGTCATAAGTTTCCCAGTGTTTTGTACTGGAAGGTTTGATCAGAAGATTCCCAAAATTTTGGACGAAATTTAAGAAAATTGTGCAACATCGGGGTTTATCTTTTGTAGACTTTTCCCCAACCAGTGGCTTTATCATACAAATTCCAGGACAAAACTTAAGACGAGGACTATATACAGAAGTGAGGTAATCAGCCCCTCAACTGGAGTAGGTGCGAAAGAGCACCCAGTGTGGAGATTTAAAGCAGGGTTGGCGAAACGTTAAATAAAGTACCCAATGTTGCACATATGTTTAATTTCATCTTGTCGGTATTATAACCATTCTTACAAATTTCCAAATGTTCTGGACGTGCTAAAAGAGACTACTTGTTTTCCCAAAAAGTATTTGAGAGTGATGTATAAGTTGAAATGGGGGGTTATGTATCAGAACCCTCCAGTACTTGTGTGTACGGAGGCTGTTGTAGTATATATAAACACGACATGGAGTATTGGTGCCAGAGAAATTGTAATATTAACCAAAACAAGCCCAGTTAATCGTAAGTATTTTTATTTTAACGTTGTATTAATATTAATAATGTTAATTATAATCATTAAAAAAAACATTTTTGTGTAAAGAACGAAGATATCAAATTAATGTTAATATGTGTTACCATTTAAATTTTGGCATGAAAGTGATGTGTAAAAAAGGGTTTTGGAATCCATGACCCATGCTTGCTATGTGACTAGATGCAATCTTTCTCTGTGCAAGACCCGTGCTTGGTCGTTCACGCAAAATGCATGCATCATTAGTTCTTTCCCCTAAATTGTCAAACCACTGTCTAATTTTCTGGTTTCTGTTAGTGTTTTCCTGTGTCTTCTAGACGCTCGTTCTCTGCTTGTTGCTCTTTGTGCAATCTGTTCCCGTCTTGGATGACGTTTTTCCTATGTGTAAAATGGTGTTGGTGAAAAAAGATTTAAGTGTTTTTCGTGTACTCTGGAATCGTTTCTCCGATGTGGTTTTGTGTGAATATTCTTGTAGCGAAAAATTGGTTGATTTATGGTATTAAATTTTTGGTGTTTTCCCGTGGTGCCCCCAATTCATATCCTGCATTGTTTTCTTCTTCTTGTTGATTCGCCCGGGACTCTCGAGGCCCCGGGGGTTTTCCCAAATAGTGGCCCGGCCTTGGTCCCTTTTCGGGGGGTATCTCAGACTAATGTCTTTCCTAGGAGGAGGTTTAAGTTCTCCTCTCGTCGGGACCAATGTCCCCGGGCCTAGCCATATTCCCCCCCCTCAGGGGCTCGTAGGGAGAGGCTAGGCCTCTCTGGTTGCCATCCCCCACCCAAGGAGGCTAATGGGGGTGGGAATGGCAGTCTTGTAAGTGCAAAAACTTGGCTCAGGGACCCACCCTGCCCTAGAAGGATTGGGGGAAAGGGGTCGATCCCATTTTTTATTAAATGATTCCATGTTAAATTACAGAGGGAAATCAAAATTGAATTATATAAATCAATGTAATTTAAATATAATGAAAGAAGTCACAGTTTAGCTTAAAGGGTTCCCCGAAAAGTAATTCTAAAAATTTTTTAATTTGTAAAATATTAAAGAAAAAATTTTTTTTGTTTCTTTCGTTTTTTATTCATCTTTCTGGATTAAAAATCTCTTTCTGATTGTAAATGTTTTCCTGGGTTTTTAAATAATTTAGTGGGCTATTATTTGACCCTATAAGGGCCCCCCCCCTCCCGAGTGGAAATTTTTTCGATAACCAGGTTGTTAGAGGGGAATGTAGTAACGGAGTCCCATTATGGGTACTGGGTGTGTTGTATGAAAAGATTTCACGTGTGTGTGTTAGAAGTGCCTTATCAGAAGACTTGCAAATGTACCCTGAGAATTTTGAAGCGAAGAATCTGTCCTTCAGTGCGTTTAGGATGATTTTTTTACCAGAAGAGACGTCTGCTACCATGGGTGTAGTGGAAAAAAAACTCACGGTGTTGACTGGAAGTAGTTTCAATGGAAAATTGTTGTCATCTTCCAATTGTGGAAGAACTGGCGAAGGTCGGTCCCTTTCGATTTCCTTCTCTGGCACTTCCAACTGTGACACCCTCTGCAGGGTTTACCCTGCTGGGTTTTCTCCCGGGGGTGCTCAGTGAGCGTAAGTACTGGGGGCTCCCCCAAGGAAAGGTTCCCTTTATGTTGGGGGGGGTTCTTGATCTTGGGAACTGGATCTGTGCTACAGTTCCCCGAATTAAGCCTGAAAATTTTTCATCCCCCCCACAAGCGCTGTATAATATACGGGTTTTTGCGCTTCCCTCTTGATTAAAATAATAAACGGGCGGCTCACTGACGAAGACCCGGTAAAGGGTTTTCTGGAAGTGTTTGGCAGAGATGACCCAAAGAAGTCTAGCCAGGTGGAAACGTAAGAAGAGCGGCTGCTCCAGCTCTTGGAACCTTAACTCGGATGCCCCTCTTTTCCCAAAAAATCGATGAGCTCCAGCCATGGATCCTTTCATTCAAGTTTCATGTCTTGGCAGTGTTTGTCAAAAATTTAAAAAAAAATCAGGAAGGGACTCACTTGCTTATTAAACATTTTTTAATATGTATTTAAAATTAATTATACCAAACAGTAAGTAAAAAAATATAATCAAGCTTTTTTCCCCCCGAATCTTAAAATTCTAATTTCAAATTTTCTTTATTATATAAACATAGAAAATTTGAAAGAAGGAAGAAAAGGGAAGGTTAAGAGGAGAGCGAGAGAGAGGAGGGAGAAGTAGGGAGAGAAGAACTGAGAAAAAATGAACTGAGTGGTTGTTAAATTGGTCATTGCTTTTTTCCTACCCGACCCATACCGTTCCTATTTGCCATCTTCCAAAAGCTAGGCAATACGGGTGTGAGATATAATATTTATATATATATATATTATATATATTATATATTTATATATATATATATATTTATATATATATAGTTTATTAATGTTTATTGTAATTTTTAGTTTTACTGAATACGTCACAGGGAAAAGGGGCAATTTGGTTTTAATGTCACCCGCAAACATTGTATATTAACTATTAAAAATCGTTTTAGTGATGTTGCACCTTTTTAATAAGGTAATAATAAAAATACTCGAAAATAATAAAATAAATATTTTCTTTTTTTAATATTTTATTCACTAAAAATCCCGGGGAATAAAAAAACTAACCACTGCAATTTTTCCCTAGGTCAGGTTTTGTTAAATCTCGTTCGTCAGCATAGTTGCTGATCCCGTGTTATAGCTAGCTATTAGTTCATCATGTGCTTTAGATTGAGATCCCCTTTTGGCCCGGACTTTGTTTTTGGGCGTCCGGGATACGCAGTGTAGGCTCATACCTCTGCCACGCTCTCATCGGCGGCAGACCATCCAGGCGAGACAGGCAGAGATGGGCTCCTTCCTCATCTCAGTCTGCAATAATGTTCCTTTTAACAAGTGGTCTACTTCAACCCTGTATCTCCATTTTAGAACCCTTACGATAAAAAGGTGGATCGGGGGCCTGTAAATTTGACGATTACACGATTTTTGGAGATAAATTTCGACCCGCAAGACGGCCATTTCGTGTCACGTAGGCCTACCCAGGTTCACCCCAGCCCGCTACCTCAAGCCAGTTCTCCCGCCCCAAACTCCCACCAGCTTTAATTTTTCATGGTCAGTCTCGTATTAGTGTCTGTTATTTGGCAAACACTCCCCAGGGGTTGACCCCATTTGCAAAAAAAGCCGCTTCCAGTCTGTGGGGAGGAAGCCCCGTCGGCCCTAGTCTACTCCATCCAATTCATTGCCTGCCAAGCCAGCTTCCACCTCTGTTGTGCTCATCGTGTGAGGTTGTCAAGCCATTCTGTGTGAAGGGTTAAGATAAGCCAGCTAGCAACTAACCCAGGTGTCTTACCCCAGTACTCAAGCAAGCCACGTGAGTAGTCTTCATCACTTGTGATTCAAGCTCCAAGCATTCTGAGTGCTCTTTTTCATCCTTGTGGTGTTGTAGTAATTCGTGGGTTTGTTTTTAAGCCAGTCGGCTTAGAATTATCTTCGCGGCAGTGTGGCTGTTCTCAGTGAGGCTAACACCGTTCAACCCATAAGCCCAGCCACCCACGACCACGTGTGTCGCACCATTGCCGGTCTCAGCCCTGTTAACCCACAAACCCAACTACACTCACCACGCAGCCTCAGACGCCTCACTCAAGCCATTACCCACTCACCTACTTCTTCAGTGTTTTGGTGCGCTACTAAGGGTTGTAGCACCATATTTTAAGGACCACATAGGGGGTCAAGAGCTAGAGTGTGTTCGCGCCACCTTTATAAAGCCTCCTGTGTGTTTGTCTTTCGTCGATGTAAGCGCAATTCTACAATTACCTGTGCAGAGGACAGCAGCAAGACGATATAAACATTCCTCTACTCTCCACTATCATCAGCCTCATTCTTCACCATGTTGTTAAAGCGATAATATTTTTTTTAGAGACATTTGCGAGTGTTGAGGCATTTCTTTTGTGTTCCCAGTGATTTTTTTCTTAGTGACATTCAGTGACTCTTGATCAGACTCAGTGTTTGATTGCATTAATTTCTTTTAATCTCCTTAATTCAGTGTTAATTTTCGTGCATTATCTTATGTCTGTTGTTGTGTGTCTTTTTATACACTTGAAGTAAGTACTTAGTGTTTTTCCTTGTTGTGTGTGCAGCATATGAGCAGTATAGAACTTGTGTTTACACTTCAGAATCACCTTGTGTTCTCAGTATTCCAGTGAAGTATTTCAGTAATTTTCACCTCATATTCTGCATCACAACTCAGTGTTGTCTGTTATAATTTTTTTTTCTTTTTTTCTTCCCAGCATTTGTGTAATTTTGTTTTGTTCCCTGTGTGTTGAACATTCTTGTGTTCATATTCTTTCATTTAGCCAGTGTCTAATTTGTTTTATTTCCACAGACAATAGTGCCATTATTTTGTGCAAGCAAGAAGTAATTTTTTACAAAATTTTTCATACATCAAGTTTCATTGCAAGAAAATTCTAGTATTGTGTTTATGTTGATGTGTTGTGTTCTGCATCACTGTAAGTGTTCAAACTTTTATGTTCTGTGTTTTGTATCTACTATTAATTTTTTTTTATGTTTTATTGAACAAATTCACTCTTAGTGCAATTTTTAAGTTCTTCTTTTAGAGTAGATTGTTCTTTTGCTTGTTAAGTGTTGCTTGATTGCAGTTAAGAGTTAAAGTGTTCATTCCTTGATATATTTCTTTTCTTGTGTGTGTAATAAATTTTTTATTGCACATTGATTCATTTTGCAATAATTCTTGTGCAAATATTGTGTTGCTATTAAAGTTTTTCTTGCAGAGATTCTAAGCAGTGTTTTTTTTTATTAGCAATTTGCAATATTGCTACAGTTTATTTCAGTGCAGTTTCATATGCTCTGTTCTGTGCATAATATTTTATTCTGTCTGTGTCATTTTATTTTATTTCAGTGAATTGTGCCTCTGTTTTATTTTTGCACAAGTTTTATTGAGTCTATTTTATCATTTTATTGTGTATTTCCTTGTTGCATTGAAAGTAAAGACAACTCACTGTGCCATTTATTCAATTTAAAGTAAAAGTTGAGCAAATCAGATTTGAGTAAAGTACAAGTTCTCTTGATTTTTCAAAGTGTTGTTCATTTCAGTTGCATATATTTCTTGTGTGAGTTCTTTGCTTACTGTGTGACCTGTCAATTTTTAATTACTTATGCAGAATAGTTAAGCATTTTTTTTCCCCATTTAAGTCCACTGTGTCGTGTGTTCCTCAGTTACCATTTTCTTTTGTTCTCTAAATTCTTATTTTACATTTTGCAAACATGTGTCAAGTTTTCTCAAGCGATGCCTCAGCACATGCTGCTAGTACAACCATTAGTCAGCCCAAAATTCGAATAACTCCTTATCAAACGATAGACATACTCAGACTTCTAGCCTGCGCAATTTCAGTCGTGATCCGTATGATGCTATGCCATTGTTCAATGGTGACCCTAACAACCTTGAAGGTTGGTTTACCGCAGTTAGAGCCAGAGCTAATGCTTCAGTTGATGGTCTCCCATCTGAGAGTTGTTTGATCAGTATCGGAAAGGAGAGTCTAGCCCGTTCTCCAGCAGCCTCAAATGTATTTAAATTAATTCGTATGAAGGACTTCCAAGATCTAACCAGGTGGCAAGATTATGAACAGTTAATTCGCAATTATCTTGAACCGGTGCGAGAAACCGATCCGTTCGTTGTTCTCAAAGAATTAGTTTGCACAGCTCCGAGACCAGAAGAGTCATTAGATGAGTTTGCTCTTCGTCTTAATAACCTAATGTCCTCATTTGTTAAAGCAGGTCAAAATTCAAAGTACCTTAAAGATAACGATAAACCAGCCCTTGATGGGTTTGCCAAATTAGCTGCATTTGGAGTTATTAAACAACTAATGCCACCGATATCTAGGTATGTGTACAATTCAAGTCCGCTAGATGCTACTATGGGACCGCTTGCAGCTCTAATCCATATACGAAATTTGTGTCCCGAGGGAACCTTCCCTTATCGTAAGTCTATACCAAACACCTTGTCCAATTCTGTACCTCCTCTAGTTTGTGCTACTACCAAAACTCCAAACCTTAATCACTCGCGTCCATCATCCAAAGCAAGTGTTAAGAGTCATCATTCCCGTAGCACCCGTAGTACGTACAGTACCCACAGTCAAAGAGTTTGCTACAATTGTGGTTACCGTGGCCATATTGCTATTAATTGTCATGACAGTCACCCTAAGAAGCATTGTACTGATGATGAGTGCCAGTCAGATCTTCCCTACTGTACTTATCATAGAATTCATGGACATGACACTTCTGAGTGCAATGCTCTCTACAACATGCCGTACTCTAGATCGTTCCGTGGCCGTTCCAACCGCAGAGCCAGGAGAGGAAACAGACGTCGTGGTTCACAAACTAACCAGAACCAGGCTCATTCTTCCAATTCGGGGGAATCCGAGCGCCCAAGTCTACTCGTCCAGTCGTGACAGTAGTAGGTGATAACGAGTACACCATCCCAGTCCAGAATTCCTATGAAGCCTTAGCCAGCCTTGAGATTGACAGCCCTGCTGTTGATGCTGCTTCACACGTCTCTGACGTAGAGGAATTTGGGGATGAAGTAGAAAATGCCTTCTCGATGACAACCCACCTTTTGTTTGCTTATAACTCCTAACGAAACGATTGGTCCATTAGTAAAAGCTTCTTTTCCATAATGGGGCCCTTTTTCATGTGTTCATGGACTCTGGTGGCAGTTAAATATCATTAGGTCTGCTTGTTTAAAGAGAAGGGGTTTTACGACGTGTCCTCCTCTTTTGAACCAATACTGAAAACCTCCCTTAGTGGAGTACTGGGTTCCCCTTTCTGGGGATTTCCGAGGTCAAAATTCCCCTCACCTTTATTATCCAAGGCAGAGGGACTTTACTGCTGTTTTTCTTTTTGTGACCAGATTATTTTCCCCTGGTGCCTTCTATGGGATTTGTTTCCCTGGGGAAAAACTTCGCATTGTGTCGCCCCGTACAGGTGGCATCCCCAAAAAAAAAAATGACGATTAAATGGGTTCCCATTCTGGGGTTCCCAGCTTGGATCAGAAATCTGTAAATACGGGCTGCAGGGGTATGTTGTACGCATTAAGTTCCTTAAAACCCAATGCATTCTCCAGTAGCGTACCCAAGGGGGTTCAGGCACTGGTAATTTGTAAACCCCCATCTTTTTTGACCTTACTTCAGATGCAGGTTTGGTTCCGTTGCCCAAGTGCCCGAGGAACCCCAGACTCCCTTTTTGAGTGCACGGGCCTACCCCTGCAATGTGCTAGTTCGAGTATTTAGTTTCTCCAAGGGGATCCCTTTGGTCAGAAAACGATTACTTGAAATTGTAATGCCATCTCTTTTTTGATGTCACATGCCGTCTGCGGAAAGACGTCTCGTTGCGGCTAGTGCTCCCCACTAGGGGTGTTGTTGTTGTTCCTAACCCCCCAGATGGTGAAAAACGTCTAGTTGAAGTGTTTCCCTGAAAGGGTTTAAAAGGGTTATTTGTTGAACCTTTTTTTCCAAAATTGAAAAGAGACAGTAAGACCCTTTTTACCCCTTGCTAACATTTTTGGGGTACAGTGTTGTTCAGAGAAAATACCCAACCTCGTTAAACCTGGGTTCACTATCCTTACCCGTTAAAGTAAAAGGATGACGTGCCCCCTGCCGTGGGTTGGTCCCTATTTCATCGGGGAGACCTCACCACTCCGCTGGATCAATCTACCCCACCGCTGCCCCCATTTTATCGTAAGGGTTTTTAAATGGAGTATCGGGGTTGAAGGAGACACATTGTTGGATGGAAAACCATATTTTTGTCGACTGAGATGATGAGGAATGGGGCCAGTTTTTTTTATCGAAAGGGGTTTTTAAAAATGGAGATTTTCGGGGGTTGAAGGTAAAAACACACTTTTTGGATGGAAACATTTTGTGTAAGACTGGATGATGGGAATGGAGCCCAGTGCCTTCCCCTGTCTTCCCTGGAGGGTTTTCTGCCGCCGATGAGACCGGGGGCGGGAGGGGTATGAGCCTACACTTTGCGCATCCCGTGAATCACACAAAGGGTAAAGGGCCCTTTACAAGGGATCTCATTCAAAAGCACAGGGAAATGATATTTAATTTATGCTATGCTATATAACACAGGGGGGGAAATCAGCAATATGTGACAGCTCGGTCATGTTACGAAATTTCGTCTCGACATGCACTACTATCTTTTAAGGGCTGAACAGGCAGGGGGGTTCTGGGCTGATTTTTATACAATAACCAAAATTTTTTATCTAAAATTAGAACTAAAGGATGGGGATCCAAAAAGGGTGTTACAAAAATTTAGTTTGAGTAATTTGGTGTTAAGTAACACTTTTAACGTAATGCATTAAAAAAATATAAGAACAAAACCCTTTACAATATGGATGGGAAAAATTTATCGATCGGTCTGTTTCTGGGAAAAACTACGGTTCTGAGGAAGAATAAATTTATTATTACAAGGGTGGGAAATTAAAAAGCAAAGGTATTGGTTTCCCCCTCAGATATTACTGTCAAAATTTTCAGAATACGGAGGGAAAGTTTAACACGAAAAAATTTTTAACAAAAATGAAAAATAATAACAAAACACACGTTGATAATTTCAAATTTATCTCGGAATCCCAAAATTTTCAGACTATGTTTCATTTAAACCAAATTTTGGGGGGGGAGGTTTACATATGCAGAAAGGGGTTTTCATCTTTTGGGAGGATCGAATTCCTCTGCAATGGCAAACACATGCCTTGCCTGAGGGAGATCAAAAACGAGTATCTACAAAAGATACTTGTGGGTTTCTCATTACTTGTCGAGTACGCAAGGAGTAAGACATTCAGGTTGAGTATCTGACTGAGTATCTGAGGTAGAGGGTACAGAGTCAAGAGGATTTTCAGCATCTGTCATTACTAGTCTGGGTAGCAATATCCTCAACATCGCATACAAAATTTCATATGATCTAAATGCGATTTTTTTGTACTTGCCAGTACTAATTTCTCAAACCCTTATACTTATTACCAGAGATTGTTCTACTACTCGAAAAGGGTTTCGACAAACTTTTGACGAGCTTAGGCATTTCGGATGTTTTGTTGAAATTTGTCAGCATTACTCTTGAACCTACTTTGACTTTTGACGGCTTAGCACGGCTATTAGTTACTCTAGTAAATTCTGCTGTTGATTTATGAAGTGTTTCACGGATTCTTCTAAAAACACTCTGATCCATGCTGGTACGAGTTGCTACGAAATTTCAGGGTTGTAATTAGGTTTCGGAGTGGAATATAACAACTCATAGGATAAACGCTTGTCTACGCCATACAATGCATAATGTGGAGTATCACCCATGGAAGCATTGTAAACAGAATTTATGGCACATTGAACATCTGGTTATGACTTCATCCCCAAATTTACTATTGGGGTTGTAGGGGCTCTCAGGACATCAAGTACCTTTTTTTTGGTTCTTTCGGCTAACCCTTGCTAGCAGGATGATGAGGAACAATGGTGGATTTAAGATCTTGTACAAAGTACACAAATTTTCAAGGGAAACTCATTACAGAATTCACCTCCATTATCTGTTTCTAAGGATTAGGGGTGGTATGCCTGCAGATAATGCGTTCTTTAAAAGCTTTAGTACTGTCTCTGCAGTCTTATCTGCAATAGGAACTAACTCAAATATCTTGTGAAATGGTCTACCATAACACACAGATGTTTGTTGCCTTTGGAGGGAACATTTAAAATTGGTTAACAAATCAAGGGCAACCTTTCCCACGGGTTTGCTAGTGGTTGGGTACACTTGGATTGGATTAGGACCATTGACAAATTTTCCTTTATGTTGCAACAGACATACATTTCTTAACATACTCGGAAATGTCAGTTGCCATTCGTGGCAAAAAAAATTTCATTTCTGGCTTGTTTCACAGAACGATCCATACCAGGGTGTGCAACACATGGTGCATCATGAACTAGCTGTAGAGCTACGTTCACTAGTGACTGTGGAATTACTAATGGTAAACTCTTCTGCTTGGAGTACCCAACTCGGCTGTTCGATACAGTAATTCTTGGCTCATTACAAAGTCACTAATGGGTGCTGGTGGCTTCACAGTAAGAATAAGATCTTCCTGGAGCAGGAATCGAATCACACCAGACCACTGGGATTGTTCTTTGGGCAGTTTGACATCCTCGACGTAAATGGAGGATCTGCAGTAACTACACTAACGTGTCACGATAAAACATCTGCGGATACATTCGATTTCCAGGTAAAAGTTCAAAAGTGGGATTTTTAACTTTGGATAAA
>NW_026510614.1:0-14205 GCF_026875155.1 Cherax quadricarinatus | reverse complement strand
GGGGGGAAACGCTGGACATTTTTCCTTACAGCTGCCCTGTTCCCCTAGCAGAAAGTAGGTACCTGGGGTTTAGTGGGACAGTTGTGGGTCGCATCCTGGGGGATGGGCTCTGAAAATGCACTGAGGCAGGATAACAGCTCTTAGCCTGGAAAAAGATGCAAGAAGAAAAAAATGCCAAATGAATGCTTTCCTATATCTTTTTAAAATTAAATTTCTCGAATTTGACTCCAGTGTTGCGAGTACTGTCTTTGTTAGATATTTTCAGTACATTATTTAAATACCCTTTATTCCTGTTTTTCGCACACGTACACTTCAGTCATATCCTTTAATTCTACAGTTTTCCAGAATGAAAATTCACTGCCTGCAGCCTACCTTCGTAAGAAAGACTTTGATGATATATGGAATCAACTTCGTCCTTCTCTGTATATTTTCCAGACTCATATTTTATAAAACGCTAAACCCAATGGATCATTTAGTGCAAACAATGATGGAGAGTCGATCCTCCGCCCGCTAATCGCGAGACACACTACCTTCCCAGCTAGGCTTTCCCATCTCCATCTGTAGAATGACTGACAAGTACCACTGGCAAGCATACTGCCGGTGAATATTACGGATTTATAACTGCCTACTTATCGTCGGCAGTGATTAATGAGTGACAGTACTTATATCCTAGATACATAAAAATCTAGTTAAATGGATTGTCTCTCCCTTCTCTCTCCCAGGACCGAAACGTTCTTTAATAAAGAAATGTGCACCATTTTTAATACTCATTTCAAGTCTGTTTTTACACAAAAGAATACAAATGAGATCAGTAGATCAACAGTTTATACAAATTAGGACGAGAATAATTGATGATCAAAATTATTAGTGACATGGTCCTCAGACAACTTGACAGATTGAAACCACACAAGTCACCCGGCTCTGACGAGCAGTTTTCAAGGGTTCTAAAGAAATATAAAAAGAGGAACTTAGAAAACAATTAGCTAGTCTCTTCAACAAATTACTCCAAACATGTGTCAAAGCAGTAATGGTATAAAAATACCGAAAAAACGCTTAATAGAAATCATATGCAACGCCTGGGTATCTTTATTACGAAGATATTTAGCCAATCACTGGCTTTATGCATTCTGTAGAGAGGTTACTGAAAGGTGTTGAAACCGGAGACAGTAGAAGACGAGGTAATCAGTCCCTCAGCCTAGGTGTTCACCACCGTAGTCTGATTCAGAATCAAGACTAAAAGTGGTATAAACACCTAGGATGAGGGTCTGATTCCATCGTCTTGTCTCCAGTTTCAACACTTTCAAATAGGCTCTGTATTGCATTGATAAACGAAAATTAACGTAGCAAGTCTAAAGATATATTTTTTAAAGAAACTTATGACAGAAGTAGAAAATTCACTGGCTCAATCCTGGCCATTTTTTATGGAATACTGCACTTTGACAATGAATAACACAGACTACTACTTAATCAACTGTGGTTGAGATTCATAAAGGATAACTTTTCAGTTTCTCCAAGACAAATTATTTTATTTCCAATAAAAATCGGATAATTACTACTAACCATGTCATGACCAGGAAGTAAAAATGTCTTTAGTATCACCAATGTTTCTCCAGAACCTAGTGTACACCCCATCCTAGTTTTGTAAATTAAATAAAAATACTACGTTATTAATTTCAGAAATCAACATTACAACAGGAAATAATTTAAAAGCTCATTTTGTTACCAATTTTTTTTTCAGTTTAGATGTCTATACGACTATTTGTAGCAAGTGCTTCATGCATGTTTGCTATGGAAAGCTAAAATTAATGAAATTTTTGTCAGTGAGAACTGATCTGACCTGTGATGTAACATGTGTAACACCCGTGTATCTATTTGAATCTATAACCAGTAACAGTATAAATTAATCATTCGGTAATACCAAAAATTGTGTAAACCGATCAAAAGAGGATCTTTTAAGCAATATTGTGGAAATCAACTTCGGGAACGGTGTATACCAAATTAAGCAGAGATCACCTGCATATATCAACTGCTGTACGAAATCTGAAGGGGACTGGATACCGCTTTCTGAAGTTAAAAACACATTCCTAAAATTTAATTAGAAAACTACTAACAGATGAACGGCTCTGGCGTCATGCCACAAAGAATTTAAGAGCTCACTCAGCTCTGGGAAAAGCCCGAGTTCGATCCCCAAGTTGGGTGAAACTTGCAGGCCACCCTTATGAAATTATTATACAATACCGATAACCAGAGAAGCAAGACGTGTGTAAGAAAGATACCCAAATGTAGCACAAAGCGTCTCACTCACCCTTTTAAGCCATTGTTCTTATAAACCCGCCGTGCCAGTTCACCTTGCTTGTGTAGCTAAGTATGGGCTATTAAAGAAGGAATGTGAAGAGGTCAATAATGGAGCAAGGGATGTGGCCATTAAGTGGGAAAATGGAGTATATTAAAGAGGAACGTGAGATCCAATAAAGAAAGTGGGATCCAATAAAGAGGAAGGGGGTCCATTAAAGTTAATGGTGAAGGGGCCTATTAAAGATTAAAGCAGGGGGTCCAATAAAAGAGGGAAGGGTCAAATAAAGAGAAGGGGATCAAATAAAGAGAAAAGGGTCAAATAACGAGAAAGGCAGGGGTCCATTAAAGAGAAAAGCAGGGATCCATTAAGGGTGAGGGGGTGTCCATTAAGAGGAAGGTAGGGGGTCCACATAAGGTTGGATCAGCAGGCAGTGTGCTTTCAACACCAGTAACGGCTGTAACGCCACTACACGAAAATGCACTTATTTCTGACCTCAGAGACGGCCAGTCGGAGGTTAAGAGGAGACGGAGAGGGAGAATTATACACAATTAAGAGGAGATGGAGAGGGAGAATTATACACACACTCTTTCGGGACAATACTCTTGAAAAAGTGTTCTAAGAAGGGATTTTAATGTGGGTGTTGAATACTTCTCACTAGCGTAGGTTTCGTCCTGGGCAACAACCCTTTAAACTATGAATTCTCCAAATTCTTACAAGAGCCCATACACCCCTGCCGTAGTATATATTCTAGCCATAAGCACCTACGTGAATTTCTCTTACAGTTTGCAGCAAATTTCTCTGTTAGGTTAGGTTTGGTTCAGGTAGGTCGGTTGTCCTTCAACCATAAAAAAATAACATAAAACAACGAAAAAAATATAAATACTACTCAATGCGATAAAAGCTGTTTGGGGCAACAGTTAACGCGCAGCCACTGAGCGCGGTGGAGAACGAAGTGACATTTTCACCGAGGAGTCTTCATCAATCTCTCCGACTGTCTTCACAACAGTGAAATGACTGTACTTATGAGGACTGTTTAGTGCAGCCTCTATTCAGAAATATTCAGAAATGGAAATTAACACCAGAGCGCTACAGGAAGATCTGTATACTGATGCAGTGGTCGGAGAAATGGCAGATGCAGTTTAATATAGACAAATGCAAAGTCTAAAGCTCTGGAAAATAAAACCATGGCACTTGTAAATTAAATAATGTAGATCTTAATCATTTTGAATGCGAAAACCGTTTAGAAGTTATGTTAGCAGTAATCTAAAGCCAAGACAACAGTGTGTAAGTGTTCGCAATAAAGTGAATAGAATTCTTGGCTTTATGTCAAAAAGTATAAATAACAGGAGCCCGCAGGTTATTCTTCCACTAAAACATAATCGGTTAGGTCTCATTTAGATTATGCTGCACAGTTCTGGTAAGCAGAAATCTAAAGCCACGACAGAAGTGCATAAGTGTGCGCAATATGGCTAACAGATTTCTGGGATTTGTTTCAAGAAGTATAAGTAACAGAAGTCCAAAAGTTTTTTTTTACAGCTCAATACATCACTAGTGAGGCTCATTGGACTATGCCGCTCAGTTTTGGTTTCCTTACTACAGGATAGATATAGATTCATTATAGAACATACAGAGAAGAATGACTAAAATGATTTACTGTATAAGGAATCTCCCGTATGAATACAGACTTAGAGCCTTGAATCTTCACTCTCTGAAGAGAAACATAATGAGGGGAGATATCATCGAAGTGGGCATAAACAAAGGTGATATTAATAAAGTACAGAGGATGTCGAACCAGGTAAAAACCAGAAATAACGGATTTAAGTTGGATTAATTTATATTTAGAAAGGACATAGGTAAGCATTGGTTTTCGAAGAGTGTGGATGCGTGGAGGGTTGGGTGATAGAGGCTAGGACCTTGTGTGGCTTTAAAAAGAGATAGGACAAATATACGAGTGGGAGGGGCTGGGTTTGATTGGTGTGGTGGGTACGGGAGTAAAGTCTTGGTAACTTTGGGTAGTGGTGGTTTTTGATAAGGACCTACCTTGTATGAGCCAGTAGGCCTTCTGCAGTGTTCCTCCATTCTTATGTATGTATATAAATGCGCTGAAAATTGTACAAAAAAAGGATGTCAAAATTATCTCACGCATCAGAAATCTTTCTTACGATGACAGACTGAGGGGACTGAATCTGCACTCGCTAAGAAAGGCGTAGAATTAGGGTAGATGTGATAGAGGTGAATAAATGGAAAGCAGGAATAAAGAAAGGGGATGTAAATAACGTTCTAAAAAATATCTAACCAAAGACAGGACTCTCAATAATGGGTTAAAGCTTGAAAAAAAAATGATTTAGAAAGGATATAGGAAAGCATTGGGTTGGCAACTGAGATGTAGACGAGTAGAACAAACTCCCGAGTAGCATGATTGAAGCTAAAACCTTTTGTAGCTTTAAAAGCATGTTAGCCAAGTCCATAAGTGGGTGTGGGGAAGGCCTGCCTAGCTTGGGCCAATAGGCCTGCTGCGGTGCTGCACCTATATATTTACTAGAATCCTAATTTCCGACATTTTAGGTGAAACTCAACTAGCATCAATAGAATGTAGTCACTTTTCAAACAGTTAAAATCCTTATCGGTAGAGTACAAGAAAATCCATTGCTGCAGAAACAACTGACTAGGTTAGTACAACTAAATAAAAGGTTTAGGTTATATTTATTATACAAAATACTAATAACCACCGTTACTAGGTGCATACCGATAACCACGTTACTAGGTATAAACTACTGACAACCCCGTTACTATTTATGCTAATTTAATGGTTATAATCCTAACCATGATTTTTTAAAGAGGTGGACCGGAAGGCCTCGGTCAGATAACAAAAGCTCCAGCTGTGAGTCATCATATGATTAAGACCCGCGTTATGAAACACTGGTCTTGTTTCCTGACGCAGGTCAATACTAGTCACAAAACCGTTACTAGATACAAACTAATGATAATCACCGTCACTAGGCAAAAAGGTATATGAACACATCCCTTACACAATTCATTACTGTATTTACTGTTCTTTCCCAGACCATTATTATCGTGTAAACAATGTTGCATTGTGGCGTGTTGTTTTGGTGTGTGTGTGGGGGGGGGAGGTAGGGGGGCTTGATGATTAAACACTACAAAGTACATATCACTACTGATCACCAATTTGTCACATTCAACATTATTTATGCACTCGTACACGAGGCCACAGCAGAGATGAGTCACAGCGATATTAGAAAATATTTCTTTAGCTTTAGTAGTCAGGAAGTGGAACGGCCTAGACAACAAGATGGAAAGGGCAGCATCTATGCATAGCTTTAAAAATAGGTATGGCAAGGGCTCACGCAGCCAGACGGGCGGGGTCCAGGAGCTGAGAGACCGTCCCTGTAACCACAATTAGGGAGTGCTGGGTACACCTGAGAGGTACTCACTAGTCACATAAATCACGTGTAACTGTGCCAAAAGAACATAAAACATAAGTAGGACCATTACTAGACGTGAAGAGTTAACTGGAGTCACACTGAAAGGTCACTGATGCTGACCTCTGAAGTTCAAAACCCCCAGCTCGCCACGGCTTGCCGCGGGATATAGCTCAGTCAACATGTAGGCGTCAAGCTGAATGGTACGCTGGTAGACACGACTTACCTTTCTAATAAACACGGAGCAGAGCAGAGCAGCTGTGTATTTCACCAAACGCACCCACTACGAGACTATGTACCTACCGTAGCTATTTGTGTTAACCATGAGGGTTACTAACCCAGAACTACTATTATAAATACTATTTCCTCCTCTCGCCCTGCCTCCCTCTCGTATATATTCCGGCTCCCTTCCTTCGCGATTCTATGTACTAGTTTATAGGTAAACTCTGAACGAAACGTCGTCATAAATTTGTGTGTGTTATTTGTGTATTAACCCAGGATAACCCTATTAGTAAATGATGGTAATCTTAATTTACTACACATACATGTACAAGGTATACTGGCCTAGCTGACATCAATGACATGCTACTATACACAAAGCCGCTCGTTATGCAGAACGTTCATACTGACTTTTTGGGGGTTTGTCGTAACTAATTTACACCCATTATGTAAGACAATTGTAATCCAAAGCTTAAGCTGTACCTGATTAAACTTAGTTAAGATTTTGTTCTGATTTTTAACCCCGGCGGGTTTGCTACCCAGGATAAACCAAGGCAGCGCGTCATCGAGGGACTGTCATTCCATTGTGGTCCTCAATCTTGTCTCCCAAGATGCGATCCACACCAGTCGACTAACACCCAGGTACCTACTTGCTTGCTAAGTGAACGGGGACAACAGTGTAAGGAAACACGCACAATGTTTCCGCCCTTGCCGGGGATCGAACCACGGACACAGAGTGCGTGTGAAGCAAGAGTTGCCTACTAGGATGTCATCAAGGACTATTTTAGTTACACTTGGTGTGCCTCTTATTTGTGACTATCCTGCATTACAGTACTTTCAGTATCGTTAAATAACAGTGCAAAAAATTAGTGCATTACTAAAACTGTTATTTCCATGGAAGCGATTTTTGCAGGGACCCCGATGGCAACGAGTCACATTATTCGACTGTTATTTGTCTATCCTAAATTTAAGTCTACACAAGATACATTAATTATTTCCAAAATATATACAGATATATGTGCCTTCAAAGCCTTTAATCATTTTTTTTTAGGTTATGAATAAAAAGTATATATATACACAGACTAATAGAAGTGCCATAACTTGTGGTACTGATGCAGTTCTTGAGACTGGTGACTGCGGTCGCATCTTGGGGAAGAGAACCTTAAAACGAACCCTACAGGAATACATCACACTGCTTAGGGTTACTCTGTTGATGAACCACCAAGACAGTTTTCCTCTTGAAAATATCAAGGAACCCAATGGAAATGAGTTACTGACTTTTCTGGGTTATCCTACGTAATCTACATACATGCTGCTATGTATGATAATTTATGTAATCATTTATGTGTACCTGTACCTGAATAAACTTATTTACCCTCTTAGCCAATTTAGTCAAAACCTAGGAAGTATGATAACTGATGCACGCATGACCAAAGATCACTTACTACTCTCAGGTGACTTCAATATAAATCTCCTGCAAGACCAGGACCCACACGTTACTGAATTCACAAACACAATGAGTAACTGTGTTACTACCAAACAGTAACAAAACCTACAAGAGTTACAGAGACTAGTGTTTCCCTACTTGACCACATCTGGACCAACACCATATCCCCTTTAAAATCAGGCATAATTACAGATAATACCACAGACCACTACCCTACTTTCCTCATAACAACTCTTGGTAAAATACCCAAAGACACTACTAAAGTCACCTTCAGACTTCACAATGAGGCAGCCATTAATAACTTCACAACAGCAATAACAAACATTGACTGGCACACTGAGCTAGAAATCTATACCAGATATTGACGAATGTTTTAATAATTTTCTAAAAAAGACCCAATACCTTTATAACAAGCACTGCCCTAAAAAAACTAAACAGATGACAGCTAAGAGACTGAACAGTCCCTGGCTAACACCCAGCATTCACAAATCCATAAATACAAAACACCGATATGAAAAACAGTACAGAATGGGTCACATAACCAGAGACCAAACAAAACGTTACTCGTCATCCTAACCAGCCTGATAAGAAGGGCAAAAAAATTGTATTATGAGAACAGATTATCCAACTTACGAGGTGATAATAAAAAAGACCTGGAAGACCCTATCAGAAATTCTGGGAACAAAAAAAATATCACGACATAGCGAAATAAAAATTAGCAAAATCAGATGAACCCCAACTCCCACCAACAGAAACAGCAAACAGACTCAATGATTTCTTCTCCACTATAGGTCAAAACCTTGCCAATAAAATCCCAAGCTCAGATACCCCACCAAATGACTACCTCACTGGCAACTACCCGAACACACTGTTCCTAGCTCCGACTAACCCATACGAAGTCTCCCTTATATCAACGCACTGAAAAAACAAGGCAGGAGATTTAAATACCTTACCACCCTTTATATACAAAAAAGCGTCACAGGTACTATCACCAATCATTGCAACACTAACAAATCCATTGAATCCTCCACCTTCCCTACAGTTCTCAAAATAGCAAGGGTCACCCCGATCCATAAAGGAGGAGACCAAACAGAGTTGAATAACTATAGGCCAATATCCAATTTACACCCTCTCTCAAAAATCTTCGAAAAATTAATTCATAAACGAATCTACTCCTACCTCATCTCCCAAAACATTCTCAACCCCTGCCAATTTGGATTCAGGCCTAATAAAAATACTAATGATGCTATTATACACATGCTAGAACATAATACACTGCAATAGAGAAAAAAGAAGTCCCACTGGGGATCTTCATTGACTTACGTAAAGCTTTTGATACAGTTGACCATGACTTGCTCCACGTAAAATTGTCACACTATGGTATAGAGGGCACTCCCTCAACTACTCAAGTCTTACCTCAGCAACAGAAGCCAATATGTGTACGCAAATGGGGCAAGCTCTTCCGCACAACCAATTACGTTGGTGTCCCACAGGGAAGTGTCCTTGGCCCTCTTCTCTTTCTCCTATACATAAATGACCTACCAAATGCTTCGCAATTACTCAAACCCACACTTTTTGCAGATGACACTACATACGTCTTCTCTCACCCGAGCCCAGTCACGCTAGCCAATACTGTAAACACCGAATTACAGAAAATATCTACCTGGATGAGGACTAACAAACTTATACCTAAACATTGACAAAACCTACTTCATTCAGTTTGGTAACAGAGCTACAGATGTACCTTTAACATAACAATAAACGGATCACCTATCACAAAGCTAACAGAGGGAAAATTCCTAGGAATCCACCTCGATAATAGACTCAAATTTCATACACAAATACAACAAATTTCTAAGAAAATTTCCAAGACTGTAGGCATACTATCGAAGATACGGTACTATGTTCCACAGTCAGCCCTCCTGGCCCTTTATCACTCTCTTATTTACCCCTATCTCACCTATGGAATTTGTGCATGGGGCTCAACAACAATTAACCATCTCAGACCACTAATTACCCAACAAAAGGCTGCAGTTAGAATGATAACAAATTCTCACTACAGGCAACACACTCACCAATATTCAAAACACTCAACCTACTCACCATACAAAACATCCATACTTATTATTGCACCTATTACATACATAGAACACTTAACTCTGATATTAACCCTCCCCTCAAACATCTCCTTGCCAACCTCAACAGAACACATGACCATAACACAAGGCACAGATCACTCTTTGATGTTCCTCGTGTCCATCTCACGCTATGCAAAAACTCAGTGCACATAAAAGGCCCTAAAATCTGGAATTCATTACCTGTAAATATAAAAGAAACACTACCTGTTCATAAATTCAAGTCTCTTCTCAAAGATCACTTACTCACTCAAAACCAAATAAATACTGAATAACTGAACCTTATAAATTGTATATCCTATATGTTACTCACAATTATATCCACACAAATGTTAAACCTAGGACCCAATCTAACTTTATTATTTTTTTAAATACACTACCTAACAGAATACTCCATTCGACTGAATGTACAGCAATGCAAGCAACCATATGACCTGTCTTTGTAATACTCATTTGTGCTTTATAGTTATCTGTTTACAATAATGTTTTATCACTTATTTCATCATTGCTTAGTTAATCTTAAGTTAATTTTAAGCCAGCCCGTAATGCTATGCATATAAGTGGCTTTGGCATGCTGCTCTTACCTGTATTTTTTGTACCTCTGTTTGTATGCTTAAATTACTAAATAAATAAATAAATAAATAAATATTTAGCTTATTCAAAGCTGCTGCAACGTTTTCTGTGATGGACTGAGGACTACAGAAAGTTGCTCGCTTGTCAGGAGTAACTTAAATAATCTAAAATAAAAAAAAACTGTTTTATTTGGTCTTTAGGTACATAACATGCATTTTTTTAATCGTCTTGACAGCAGACGTATTATGAGCACAAAATACATTATGTTTATTTAACCTAGGCTAACCCAACAGAAAAACTATCGGATTAATTTCATTGAGAATTCTGTTAATTTACATAGGTACATTCCTAATATTAATCATGAAAAACAATAAAAATGATTAGATCGCCCAGTACATACACGAGAGATTTCTCTCTCTCAGCGTGTATACGCTAACAGTTTACTTTAATCCCTATTGTAGCGATTAAAATATTCATTCTATATCGGTTACGTATATCACTGCACTAGGGTCACTAGTGCAGTCGACAGACTTAACTCAGTTAACCCATCAAGGATATATTGCTACGTTATAAATACAAAAAATCACTTTCCATCCTTTGTGCAGCTTGCTTCAATTGGTATTATTTAGTTCTATTCTTAAAGTGATTTATAGTGAGACTAGCTTTGACATAAGCTGGTAGCTCGTTCCAATTCCTTACAACTTTGTAATAAAGGTTTGAGGCCTACGTGACATACAAAATTGCGTCCATTTTCCTTATTTCCATATACTGATTCGCAACCTTGCTAAAACTGTCAACAAGATATTCTGGACACTGGTTGTGAACAGTTACTGATCGTCAGTTGTTTTACTCCATTTGCTACGTTATATCCAGTTGTGATTCATTCTGACCTATATATTCTCTTTTACTCAAGTCCAGAATGAATCTCGACAACTTATTCTGGCTAATTTGTAGTATTTTTCATTTTTTGTTAAAACAGAATATCGTGTAGAACAAGAACAATCTGAATGCTAGTGGATATATTGGTAGACAGTGTCTTGTGTGATTACTGTATTCCTTGTACATGTACTCGTAGAAATAAAGATTATTATTACTGCTAGCCTGCTAGCTCGGGCCTGTCCGTAGAGGAGCTGTAACTTGGCATTTACTTTTTTCATTACATTATACACTGTTCACTATGAATTCTCTTGACATGAATGTATTACAAGTTATTCTCTGACATGTCCGCTACATGTTACATTAACATGATATAGTAAGTTTATTCAGGTATACACAAATACAGATACATAGATTATCATACATAGCAGCGTATGTATAGAGAACCTAGAATAACCCAAAAGAGTCAGAGTGACTTATTTCCTTCCGGGCCAAATAGTGTGGCTTCTGTTTTCCGTAAGTGTAGCGATAGTTTGTTTATATAAGCAGCTGGGGTTTCCTACACGATTGTCTTTCTAATAAGTGTATTAATAAACATATTCGCTAAAACACTGTTGCGTTTCGTTTGTAAGCTTGTTGGTGCGTGCTGGTTGACTCTCCCTCGCAACAATGTCTAGGAACAACCTTTGATCCCTGTATGTCTGGTGAACTAATAATTCCATATGTAGTAAAACAGATTATCAACCAAAAGTTTAAAACCCCCTGTTTAGTTTTATACAACACCATGTAGATTATTCCTGTTCAAAATTCTGCCCTAAAGAAAAAAATGAAATATAAATTACAAATAATCCCAAATAAGATGGCGAGATTTATCCTATAGTATATAAGGCAGGAGGAACTATAGAAGCTGGATATGCTGCAAGTAGAAGATAGTAACAAAACAGCTGAAACTCAACCATACTTACAAAATTGCTAAGTATTCAGAACACCTTGCTTCAAATTTAGTAATGTCAGGAACCAAAACCAGTATTGAACTAGGGAGAGTTAGGTTTTGGGTTGGGTGTTTTGCAGGAAAAAGGGGCAAGCGTTTCCTGCCTGTCTTTTCCATATGAGACCCCACTGAAGCTTTTGGTCACCCCAGGCCTTTAGCTGGCCTTTCCCATCCCCCCTTTTAAAAAAAAAGTATGGTTAGGTTATAACCTTAGATACCGTGTCAGTTATAGGGTGAGGAAACCCCCCTTTTTTAAGACCCATAAAAAAATGCCAGGCCTCAAAAAAACTTATACAGCTTAAAAGAAAAACTAGAAGGATTACCTGCACATCAACGCCAGTCTTATATAAATCAAATTATAGAACAGAGGCAAAGAATACCTCGGACTGAAGCCAGTAAATGCTGTTTTTTGACATTATACTCATAAAAAATTTCGCTATAACCTTTCCTCTGTGTACCGTTTATTTTTAATAAATATAGGTAAAAAGATGGCGTGTAATGTGTAACCGGATAAAATTTTTGTAATATATGAGAGTCAATGTTGTCTAAAGGGGAAAAAAATAACCCAAATCAATCAGGCTTTTTTGTCGTTTTGATCAAAATGTTGTATTCTAGGGGTTAGACCCAAACAGTTGGCGGGCCCCAACATCCAGCTACCCATTCCTTTTGAAAAGGGAAAAAGTGTACAGAAAAATATCCATAGCCCCGCACGCCCCTCGATGACCCGGGTCCCTTTGGGTTTGAATCGAAAATTACTATTTCGCCACTAGACACCAAAAAAAAAAAAATGAAAAAACAATAAAGTGTACAAGTCATGGTACCATAAAAAGTTAATAAGTAACACAAAACTAACAAGAATTAATTTTTTTTCTCTGTTAAAATAATGTTCATTGTTTTTTTGCATTGTGAACAAACACAGTTTTATACAATTTCCTGATAATGTAGGTGAAAATAGCGTGTAGTCAGGGGAAGAGGGGTGGGGGCGAGCAAGCATGATGCTGCTCTTTTAAAGGTATATTGACCTGGGCCGACTTGCAAATAATCACTAAAATAATATACTAAAAAATAATTGTTTTCTATTATTAATACTTTAATGCTGCAGCGAGTAATGTGACAAAAGAGAGATTACGACCAAAAACCATTCCAATTTTTTAACAAATGGGCTGTATTCTAAATGGAAACTGTTACTGTGTGTTTCTGTGGGGGTTTAAGCGTTTGTGGTTTTTTTATGTAGTCGTTGCTGGTGTTGGGTTTTTAGTGTGTCGTTCGGTGTTGTGTTTGTTAGTGTGTCGTTTTGGGGGTTTTGTTTGTTAGTGTAGTCGTTGGGTGTTGTGTTTGTTAGTGAGTCGTTTCTGGTGTTTGTGTTTTTTTAGTGCACGTTGCAGGGGTTGTGTTTGTTAGTTTTTCGTTGCTGGGTTGTGTTTGTTAGTGTTTTGTCGTTTCTGGGTTGTGTTTGTTGTGTAGTCGTTGCTGGTGTTTGTTTTGTTAGTGTAGTCTTGTGGTGTTGTGTTTGTTATGTAGTCGTTGTGGGTTGTGTTTTTTAGTGTAGTCGTTTTGGTGTTGTGTTTGTTTGGTAGGGCGTTGCTGGGGTTGTGTTTGTTAGTGTTGTGTTGCAGGTGTTGGTTTGTTAGTGGAGTCGTTGCGGTGTTGTGTTTGTTTTGTTGTCGTTGCTGGTGTTGGTTTGTAGTGTGTCGTTTTTTTTGGTTTGTTTTGTTAGTGTGCGTTGCAGGGGTTGTGTTTGTTAGGGAGTCGTTGCTGGGTTGTGTTTGTTAGTGTTCGTTGCTGGTGTTGTGTTTTTTAGTGAGTCGTTGCTGGTGTTGTGTTTTTAGTGGGAGTCGTTTTGGTGTTGTTTTGTTAGTGAGTCTTTTCTGGGGTTGTGTTTGTTAGTGTAGTCGTTGCTGGTGTTGTGTTGTTGTGGGAGTCGTTGCAGGTGTTTTGTTTGTTATGTAGTCGTTGCTGTGTTGTTTTGTTAGTTATCGTTGCTGGTGTTTGTTTGTTAGTGTAGTCGTTTTTGGGGGTTGTGTTTTTTAGGTAGTCGTTGTGGTGTTGTGTTTTTTAGTGTGTCGTTTTTGGTGTTGGTTTGTTAGTGTACGTTGTGGTTTTGTTTTTTAGTGAGTCGTTGGGTTTGTGTTTGTTAGTGTAGCGTTTTGGGGGTTGTTTTGTTAGTGTAGCGTTGCTGGTGTTTTGTTTTTTTAGTGTAGTCGTTGCTTGTGTTGTGTTTGTTAGTG
>NW_026510613.1:25000-38348 GCF_026875155.1 Cherax quadricarinatus | reverse complement strand
CAATCGACCATGGGAGGGAGGATGAAGAAAAGGAAGAGAAGGAGCCAAGGCTGAAGACTTGCTCTGACAAACCACTGTGAAATTAACAAACGATGACAACGCATCCAAAAGTTGGAAAGTTTGTTATATGCCGTAAACTGACCGCAATTATCCACAGTGACCTCTACCGGGAATTATATTGGCAAAGAGTGAAGACATCCGGGAGAAAAAGACTGGAGAAGCTTGAAAAAAAAAGGTTCAGGACTCTGAGAAAGGGTTAAAGACTTTGGGAAAGGGTTCAAGACGCAGGTGAAAAGGTTCAGGACTCTGGGAAAGAATTCAAGACTCTGGGGAAAGAGTTCAAGACTCTGGGGAAAGAGTTCAAGACTCTGAGAAAAAGTTTCAGGACGCTGGGAAAAGGGTTCAAGACGCTGAAGCAAAGGTTTAAATAAGTTCAAAATATTACAAAATATTTAGGTACCTTCTTAAATGCCATCTTAAGATTTAAAAAGTGACAATGGTACAAGTAGCTTTCAGAAGTTACAAAGAACTGGAAAAAATCGAAACCAGTGCAAAGTATCAAGTATAGAGAATGGCCGAAGAAACTAAGAGATATTAATTATTAATTTTTAAGCCAGTGGACTGCTAAGCCAGTGGAAGGCTTCGAGCAGATGACCAAAAGCTTCAGTGGTGGGTCATCACATCACTAAGACCCACGTCAGGAAGTTTATTGAGGTAAATATACACAAAAATAGGGATTCCATACGCAAATTAAGACGCATTATGGGTGCTGAACAGATTCAGGGGGATGACAATGCTAAAGCAACACAGCAGGATTCTGGAAACGAACGGAAAAGAATTTTGGAAACGAAGAGAGGTTTGACACATATAGTGAGAAGGTATAACAAGCCACATGGGGATGGAAATCTTTAGCTCCAGATCTTTCGCAATATGGTGCGTCGTCAGGAGCTATGTAATGTTGAAAAACAGCGACAGATAGGAGAGGAAATTCTCTGAGTGCGAAGACAAATGATTGCCGTCAACTGCAGGGAAAAGAACGCGAATGCACTCACTTCGGGAACCTTTACTGGAAACTCTTCGCTCCTTGGAAATTGTTCACTTCCAGTGCATTAGAAGTGCTCAAGGTTCAAAGGCTCGACACGTCCTCAGCTGCTCGATATAGAAAACAGTCAGGATATTTTGAGCTTGACAGTGACAAACTACAAGGCATAAACAAGCATTTTATGATAACTTAGCTAAGGTTAGCGGCATAGGGGGAGCTCAGACACTAAGCTAGGTATTGCGTTGATACCTACTATCCTTGCTATTCCCCTTCCGCGGGGTTGACCCCCGGAACTCTCTCCAGGTAAACTCCAGGTTTCCCTGCTAGAGGACTTTCACGGAACCTCTCTCTCTCTCCTGTTCTTTTGTAGATCTCATTTTGCCTCTCCCAAAGCGCGATTCACACCTATCATTCACACCCATTATTCACACCCATCATTCACACCCATCATTCACACCCATTATTCATACCTATCATTCACACCCATCATTCACACCCATCATTCACACCCATCATTCACACCCACCATTCACACCCATCACTCACACCCATCTTTCACACCAAACATTCGCCCCCATCATTAAACCCCCACCCAATAACCCCCACCATTCCCCCCCCACCATTACCCCCATCATTCACCCCCATCTTCCACCCTCCATTCAAACCCCAAACATTCCCCACCCATCATCCACGCCCATCATTCACCCCCATCAATCAAACCCCCCATTAAAACCCCCATATTCCACCCCCATTCACACCCACCAATTCACACCCACCATTAAAAACCATCATTCACCCCAAATTCATTCACCCCCAAAATTTCCCAAAAACCCCCTTTTACACCCATCTTTTTACAAACGATAAATTCCCCCACCCACCATTCACCCCCATCTTTCACACCCCCTTTTCACACCCACCATTCAAAACCCATCTTTCACACCCACCATTAAACCCCCAAACCATTCACCCCCACCATTCCCCACCCTTTATTCCAACAAACTTTTTCACCCCCCTTTCAAAACCCATCATTCCACCCCCCTTTCACACTCACCATTCACACTCACCATTCACACCCCCCCTTTCACACCCACCATTCCACCTATCATTCACCCCAAAATAAATTCCCCCCCATCTTTGCACCCAATTAAAAAAACCCACATTCACACCCATCATTCACCCCCCATTTTCACACCCTTTCCTTTCCCACCCCACCTTTCAAACCATCATTAAACCCCCCAATTCACCCCCATCTTCAACCCAGAAATTCACCCCATCATTCACACCCACCATTCACACTAAATTTTCCACACCCCCCTTTTCAAAACCCTCTTTCCCACACCCCCCTTTTTAACCCCCATCATTTTACAAAAATCATTCACCCCACCATTCAGCCCCACCATTCACACCCATAAATTCACCCCACCATTCACCCCCATCATTAAACCCCCACCATTCACCCCCAAACATTCATACCCATCTTTAAACACCCATTTTTTCACATTAAATCATTCACCCTGTCTTTCCACCCCTCTTTCCCACACCCATCATTCACACCCCAACTTCAAACCCCCACCATCACCCATCATTCTTTCCCCACCTTAAAACCCCCATCATTCACACAAAAAAATTCAAAACCCACCATTCACACCCCCCATTCACCCCATTTTTAAACCCCCAACCCAAAAAACCCCAAACCACCTTTCCCACCCCATCTTTCCACCCCCCAAATTCAAAAACCCCATCTTTTAAACACCAATCTTTCCCACACCCCCCAATTCACCCCCCACCATTCCCCCCATCATTCACACCCCCCAAATTCACCCCCAATAAACTCACACCCACCATTCACCCCATCATTCCCCACCCACCTTTCCCAAAAACCCATCATTCACCAAAAATCATTCACACCCACCATTCAAAACCCACCATTCCCCCCATCATTAACCCCCCAAATTTACACCCATCACCACCCCCACCTTTCCCCCCCCATATTAACCCCCACCATTCACACCCAATTCACACCCATCATCAAAACCCACCTTTCACCCCCATTTTTCCACCCCCACAATCACACCCACCCTTCACCCCCCCACCATTCCACCCATCATTCAAAAACCCTTCATTCACACCCATCTTTCCCAAAACCCATCATTCACACCCACCTTCACACCCCCCTTTCCACCCATATTCACACGAAATCTTTTCACAAAAACATTCACAAAAAACACTCACCCCCCATCATCCACACCCATCTTTCCCCCCCTCATTAACACCCACCTTTCACCCCCAACTTTCCCAAAAACCCCCACCTTTTCACCCCCACCATTCAACCCATTATTCACACAATCATTCAAAAACCCAAATTCACACCCACTATACAAAAACCCCCCTTTTCACACCCACCCTTCACCCCACCTTTTCACCCCCACCATTCACACCATCTTTCACCCCCACCATTCACACCCATCATTCACACCCTTTTATTTACCCCCACCTTTCCCAAACCCCCAAACCCTTCCCACACCCCCCATTCACACCCCCCAAATTCACACTCCCCAATTTACCCCCAAAAATTTCCCCAAATAAAACCCCCCCAAAAACACACCCCCCCCAAATTCACACCCTCATTCACCCCCCATAAATTCACACCCTCTTCACACCCACCAATTCCCACACCCAAAATCCCCCACTAAAAAATTCACACCCCCCAATTCACACCCATCTTCACACCCACAATTCGCACCCATCTTTTACACCAATCTTTCACACCCCCCATGCAAAAATCACCTTTTCACACCGATCTTTTAAACCCCCAACCATTCACCCCCATCTTCACCCCCACCCATTCACACCCCCTTTCACCCCCATCATTCCCCCCCAAATTATTCCCATTTTAAATTAATTTTCCCCTTATTCAACGGTTCATTAAAAAAAAACCCATCACTAACCCCAAATCATTCACCCCCATCTTCCCCACCCACTTCACCCCTTTCCCATTCACCCCCATCTTTCACCCCCACCATTCAACCCCATCATTAAAAACCCACCATTCACACCCATCATTCACCAATCATTCGCCCCACCCATTCACAACCCCCCCATTCACCCCAATCATTCACACCCCCCATTCAACCCACCACTCACCCAATCATTCACACCAATCTAACTATCATTCCATTCTTTAAATTCACACCCTTCTTTCACACCCTTCATTCACCCCACCATTTCCACACCCATCATTCACCCAATTCATTCCCACCCCCATTACCCAATAAATTAAAACCCACCATTCAACCAATCATTCACTTTTATCTTTCAAAATTTCCATCATTCACATGAAAATTCACACCCATCATTCACCCCCACCCATTCACAACCACCTTTCCCAAAACCCATTTTTCACTCCACCTTTCACCTCCATCATTCATACCCCCCATTAAAAACACCCATAATTTCACCCCATCTTTCCCACACCCACCTTTTCACCCCCCAAAAATTCAACACCCATAATTCACCCCTTTATTCACACCCAACATTCAACCCCCCTTTTCACCCCCCTAATTCCCCCCACCATTTCCCCCATCATTCAAAACCCACTATTCAAAACCCCCACACCCCCCCATTAAACCTCTCATTCACCCCCACCATTCCCCCCACCATTCAACCCCCCCAATTCACCCCCTCATTTACAAAAATTCTTTCACCCCACCACCCACACCCACCTTTCACACCCTTCTTTCCCACACCCACCATTCAAAACCCATCAAAAAACCCCCAACTTTAACACCCCCCCTTTCCCACCCCCCTCATTCCACCCCCCTTTCCCACCCCCACCACTAAACACTCCCCATTCCCCACTCACCTTTCCCAAACCCATCATTAACCAATCATTCCCCCCCTTTCATCACAGCCCCCCTTACCCCCATCATTCACACTCATCATTCACACCCAATTCACCCCCTCATTCCACCCCAAACCATTCACACTCATCATTCACACCCCCCAATTCACACCCACCATTAACCCCAATCTTTCCCACACCCTTTTTCCCCATCTTTTTTTCCCACATTCATTTTTTAAACACCTCCCTTTTTCCCCACTCCCCAATCCCCAATCATTCACACCCATCTTCACCCCCATCATTCACACCCCACCATTCCCCGGGCAATCATTCACACCCACCATTCACACCCACCCATTCACACCCCCCATTAAAACCCCAAATTCACACCCCCCCATTACACCCATCATTCACACGAATCATTCGACCCACCATTCACACCCCCCGTTAACCCCCCATCATTCCACCCGCCTTTCACACCCAGCTTTCCCACACCAATCATTCACACCCATCATTACATCCCATTCACATTTCACTTTTCACACATCCCAAATTCCCCACCTTCATTCCACCCATCATACACACCCATCAACCACCCCAAACCCATTCACACCCCCCATTCACCCCATTTTCACACTCATTATTCACACTCATTCACATTCATATTCACCCCTGTCTTTTCACCCCCAAACCCACTCACACCCTTTAAATTCCCAACCCTCATTCACACCCCCCCTTTTCCACCACCCATTTCACCCCCACCTTAAACCCCAAACATTAACACCCACCATTCACCCCATCATTCACAGAATAATTCAGCCCCATTTTTTCACACCCACCTTCACACCAACCCCTTCACACCCCCCCATTCCACCCACCACCACCCCAAATCATTCAAAACCCCATCATTCACACTCATCATTCACATTCATTTTTCCCAACACCCTTCATTCCAACCCCTTCCCCCCATCTTTCACCCCCATCATTCACCCCAAAACATTCACACCCACCATTCACCCAATCATTCACACCCACCTTTTCACACCAATCATTAAACTTTCATATTCACTTCTTTCATTCACACATGCCATTCACACCCATCATTCACACCCATCATTCACAACCACCATTCACCCCCAAATCTTTCACTCCCACCATTCCCTTTCCCTCATTCATACCCACCATTCACACCCATAATCACCCCAAAATTCACACCCTCCATTCAAAACCCCACCCTTCCCACACCCATCTTTCACACCTATTATTCACATCCATAAATCCCACCCACCTTTCACCCCCCCATCATTCAAAAACCCCCCATTTACCCCCCTCATTACACCCCACTATTCACACCCATCTTTTCACACCCACCATTCACCCTCATCATTCACACCCACCATTCCCCCCCATATTCACACCCCCCCATTCAAACCCATCTTTTTACACAAATCATTCCCCACCCCCCGTCAAAACCCAAACATTCACACCCATAAATTCACCCCCCACCATTCAAAACCCATCTTAAACCCCCAAACATTCACACCCCCCTTTCCCCAAAACCCATTTCAAAACCCAACCTTTCCAACCCCCCCACCACACTCACCATTCACACTCCCCTTTTCTCCCCTTTAAATTCACACCAAATCTTCCCCCCCAAACATTCACACCCAAACCTTCCCCCCATCATTCACACTCATCATTACACCCTCATTCACCCCCCATCATTCACACCCACCATTCAAAACTCACCCATCACACCCCCCCTTCACACCCACCATTAACAAATTTCTTCAAAACCCATCTTTTTTTCACACCCATCATTCACACCCACCATTCCACTCATCTTTCAAAAACCCACCTTCCCAAAACCCCCCTTTAACACTAATTCCACTCTTCATTCACATTAAACATTCAAACTGCCTTTCACATCCATCAATCACACCCAATTTCTTTCCCACACCCATATTCAAAACCCTTTTCTTTCACCCCCACCATTCACCGCATCTTCACCCCCCACCCATTAAAAACCCATCATTCACCCCCACCAATTCAACCCCATCTTTTCACACCCCCCAAATTCACCCCCCTATTCACAACGAATCATTCAGACCCACCTTTTCACCCCCCACCATTCACCCCATCTTTCACACCCCCATTCACCCCCAGCATTCCCCCCAAATAAATTCACCCCCATCATTCACCCCTCTCCATTCAAAATTCATTTTTAAACATCCCAAAATTCCAACCCTTCTTTCCCACACCCATCATACAAAAACCCATAAACCACCCCAAAGAAATTCACACCCCCCATTCACCCCATCATTCACACCCCCCTTTCACCCCAAAACATTCCCCACCCTTCATTCACCTTATCTTTTCACACCCCATCATTCACACTCTCTTTCCCACACCCTCTTTCACCCCCAATCATTCAAAACCCCCCTTTCCCACATCTATCATTCCCCAAAACCCCACCATTCATCCCCATCTTTCTTTACCCCCCATTCACACCCATCATTTACCCCAAAATCATTCACCCCCACCATTCACCCCAAACATTCCACCCCCAATAAATTCACACCCAAACCTTAAACACCCACCTTTCACCCCCACCATTCACCCCCATAAATTCACCCCCATTATTCACACTCATCATTACATTCATCATTCCACCCTGCCATTCACACCCATCATTCACACCCATCATTCACACCCATCATTCACACTCACCATTCACCCCCATCATTCACACCCATCATTCACACCAATCATTCACACCAATCATTCACACCACCATTCACACCCATTTTCACACCACCATTCACACCCATCATTCACACCCATCATTCAACCCCATCATTCAGACCCACCATTCACACCCATCATTCACACGAATCATTCAGACCCACCATTCACACCCACCATTCACACCCATCATTCACACTCACCATTCCACACCCATCATTCACACAAATCATTCAGACCCACCATTCACACCCACCTTTCACACCCATCATTCACATCCACCTTTTCAACCCCATCATTCACACCACCATTCACACCCATTATTCACTCGAATCATTCAGACCCACCATTCACACCACCATTCGCACCCATCATTCACACCCACCATTCACACCAATCATTCACACCCAATCATTCACACTCATCATTCACATTCATTATTCACACATGCCATTCACACCCATCATTCACACCCATCATTCACACCCATCATTCACAACCACCATTCACACCCATCATTCACACCCACCATTCACCCCATCATTCACACCCACCATTCACACCCATCATTCACACCATCATTCACACCCACCATTCACACCCATCATTCACACCCATCATTCACACCCATCATTCACACACCATCATTCACGCCCATTATTAAACCCCCATCATTCACACACCTATTCTCACCCATTCAACCCACATTCACCCATCATTCACACCCACCATTCACACCTCTTCACCTATTCAACCCTTACACCCCATTATTTACACCCATCATTCACACCCGTCATTCACATCCATCATTCACACCCACCAGTCACTCCCATCATTCACACTCACCATTCACACCCATCATTCACACCCTCCATTCACACCAATCATTCACACCCATCATTCGCACCCATCATTCACACCCATCGTTCACACCCATCATTAGCACCCATCATTCACCCCATCATTCACACTTATCATTCACACCCACCATTCACACCCATCCTTCACACCCTCATTCACACCCATCATTCACACCCATCATTCACACCCATCATTCATAATTTACGATTTTCTTTTCATGGCTTGCTAAAAGGAATTTGGGAGTTGTTGCTAGATAAAAAGGACACCTAACAGCCATGGTTTATGTGTGTTGTTAAACCAGACTATGAAAGTTTTTATCTTAAGCTACATAATAAAAAAAAGTATCAACTGGAAGCACTAAACCCATGAGGCCATTCAGGACCTCGGAAGTGGGAAGCAATCAGATTTAATCTAAGGGGAAGGCAGTTCGACCTCCTTCGTTTAAAAAATTCTCATTAGCATCAAAGGATCCTCTCATGGAGGGATGGGAGGAGGATGGGAGGCTGGAAGGATGGGAGGATGGAGGAATGCGGAGGAGGATGGTAAGTTGGAAGGATGGGAGGGGTAAGTTGGAAGGATGGGAGGTTGGAAGGATGGGAGGATAGGGGGACTGATTCTCGTCACAGATAACCACTCGATCCCAACCAGTTTTATCACCAGGAAAGTTAGATGCAAGAGATGAAAAAGTTTGGTGTAATGATGCATGAAAAAAAGATCCGTATCCAGGAAAAAAGAAAAAATCTGTAACCAGGAAAAAAAATCCGTATCCAGGAAAATAATCCGTAACCAGGAAAAAAAATTATCCGTAACCAGGCAAAAAAAATGATACGTAACCAGGCAAAAAAAGAAAAATGACAGGAAAAGGTGTGGACGAAAATAAAACAAGACAGAATGAAAATAGTTCCTGAGCACAACGCAAGAGGACGATAAACTTGTTGCGAAATATGAGAAATAATGAAACACAGCGCAACACAATCGTAAACTTATTGCAGAATGTGAGAAATAATGAGATACAATGCAGCGGAACGATAAACTTGTTGCAGAGAATGAGAAATAATGAGGTACAGCCAAGAGGTGTCAGGAAGTGGCGAGTCGTCTCACCCTTACTTGGAAATAAGCAAATTAAAAAACCTGTGCATCTTCTCCCATGCAAAAATAAGCAAAATAAGCAAATTAAAGAAAAAAGTAGAAGAAATAGAGGGAAAATCCTAGTTTAGAGAAAAGAGGAACCAGAAAGAGAAAAGAGGAAGCAGCAAGATGACAAGAAGAAAAAAGGAACCACCAAGAGGACAAGAAGCAAAAGGAACCAGCAAGAGGACAATAAGAAAAAAGGAACCAGCAAGAGTGTATAGGACGAAGGTGAAGGAAAAAGTAGGACCTCTGAAAATTGGGAATGGACAGCTGACGGATAACGAGCAGGAAATGTGTTCCTTATTTAATGACTATTTTTTGTCAGTTTTTACACAGGAAGACACAAATGAGATTCCAGAAATTAAAAATTTTTCAGTTCCTGATGAATTCAAATTAACTAATATTACTGTCACGAGGGACATGGTTATTAAACAGATAGGCAAACTGAAGCAAGATAAATTCCCGGGGCCCGGACGAGTTGTTTTCCATAGCACTTAAGGAATGCAAGATGGAACTTAGTCAGCCATTAATGAGTGTGTTTAATGTATCCATCCTTACTGGTGTTGTGCCAGAATTGTGGAAGATGACTAATGTGTTTCCTGTATTCAAATCAGGGGATTGTCCGTTCCTTCAAATTACCGTCCAATAAGCCTGACATCAATAGTGGGCAAGTTATTAGAATCAATTATAGATGACATTATTAGAAGTCACCTTGAAGAGCATAATTTGATTAATGAATCTCAGCATGGGTTCACAAGAGGTCGTTCCTGCCTGACAAATTTACTGACGTTCTTCAATAGAACATTTGAGGCAGTTGCCGGTGATATAGAATATGGTATTGCTTATTTGGATTTTAGTAAAGCCTTCGACAGAGTACCTCACAAGAGACTCTTAAGAAAAGTGGCAGCTCATGGTATAGGAGGTAAAGTTCTAGCATGGATAGAGGCATGGCTTACCAATAGAAAGCAGAGAGTTACCATCAGTGGGGTAAAATCTGAATGGGGATTAGTCACTATTGGCGTTCCACAGGGATCAGTTTTAGGCAATCTCTTGTTCATAATTTACATTAATGACCTTGATGAAGGGATTACGAGTGACATGAGTAAATTTGCTGATGATACAAAGATAGGCCGTATAATTCACTCTGAGGAGGATATAAGTGAACTTCAGGAGGATTTAGACAAATTAATATCTTGGTCTGAAAAATGGCAGCTGAAGTTCAATGTGGATAAGTGTAAGGTAACGAAAATAACCCTCGAAGCTATAAACTAGGCGAAGTAGAACTTGATCATACACAATTTGAAAAAGACTTGGGAGTCATGGTAAGCAGAAATCTAAAGCCAAGACAGCAGTGCCTAAGTGTGTGCAACAAGGCTAATAGATTACTTGAATTTATCTCAAGAAGTATAAGTAACAGAAGTCCAAAAGTTATTTTACAGCTCTATACATCACTAGTGAGGCCTCATTTAGATTATGCTGCTCAGTTTTGGTCTCCTTACTACAGGATGGATATAGACTCACAAGAGAACATACAGAGAAGAATGACTAAAATGATTTACTGTGTAAGGAATCTCCCGTATGAAGATAGACTTAAAGCCTTAAATCTTCACTCTCTGGAGAGGCGTAGAATGAGGGAAGATATCATTGAAGTGTATAAGTGGATGACGGGCATAAACAAAGGAGATATTAATAAAGTACTGAGAGTGTCGAACCAGGTAAGAACCAGGAATAATGGGGAAATGGTATGGTGATACCGACAAGATGTGGAAAAAGACACTTATGTACAGTTCAGGACATGTGTTCAACATAGAGACGATGTTGGACACCTCATGAAATTCAATGAAGCTAAACTAGTTATTAAAGAAGACGACTTAAGACGGAGAAAATGCATTGAAGCTGCACTAATTTCTGTCAGTAACACTATAAAGCAAAAATCCGGTAGTTACAGTATTTCAAAATTACTAAGCAAGAGGATATTACTCATCCTGGGAACTGGTGTTACTTGATGCCAGCAGGTCCCTCTCTTGCCTCACTTCCTTAATTCCATTACTACTACCACTACTACTACTACTACTACTACTACTACTACTACCACCACCTCTACCCACGCGTCACCTCACCTGACTCCTGCCACTATATATATAAATGTTTTCTTAGTTTTCTCTATATTAGGACTGAAGAAGAGACTCGTGGCGAAACGTTTCCTTCAATAAATGTCCTGAACTGTACATAAGTGTCTTTTTCCACAGGAATAATGGATTTAAGTTGGATAAATTTAGATTTAGAAAGGACATAGGTAAGTACTTGTTTTCTAACAGAGTTGTAGATGCGTGGAACAATCTTCCCAGTAGGGTGATAGAGTTGAAGATTGAGACACTTATGCAGCATATGGGAATCTTTATTCAGGAAACGTTTCGCCACGCAGTGGCTTCATCAGTCCAATACAAAGAGGAAGGCGTAAGGAGAGGAGGAGTATGAACACATCGACTCCAGGCTGAGGGACTGATTACCTCATACTCCTCCTCTCCTTACGCCTTCCTCTTTGTATTGGACTGATGAAGCCACTGTGTGGCGAAACGTTTCCTGAATAAAGATTCCCATATGCTGCATAAGTGTCTCAATCTTCAACTTGTCGGTTTTTCAAACCATTCGTCACAACTGGCAGACACTGCAGCATCATGGGATCTTGTTACAAAGAATTCTTCAACACTTGTTCAACCTTTGGACGAAGACCTACTTCGACTAGTGGATGGTACCACTATGACTCCGCCTCCGCCTCCTTCACCTCACCTCACTACAGTATATAAGCCACGTCTACGGCCCTATGCTGTACATTCTACAAGATTGATGGACTGAACACATCGACTCCAGGCTGAGGGACTGATTACCTCATACTCCTCCTCTCTTTGTATTGGACTGATGAAGCCACTGCGTGGCGAAACGTTTCCTGAATAAAGATTCCCATATGCTGCATAAGTGTCTCAATCTTCAACTTGTCGTAGCTTTCAAACAGTCTGCACAATATCAGCACTGGCAGGGTCATGGGTTTGATTTCTTCCCCTTGGGTTATTGGAGAAGACCTACTTGAACTAGTGGAAGTTCACTTTGATAACGCCTGCCTTTATGGCCCAGTAAGTCTTTGCAGTTTTACGCCTATGCTCTTACATTCTAAGATGAACAGAAAAAGAGGAACCAGGGGAGAGGACAGATACATATCACTGTAAGCTCCGCTGATGGACAAGAGAAGCCACTCGTGGCGAAAGTTTCTGAATAAAGAACCATAAGCTGCAAGGAAATAAAGGCAAACAAACGGACAGACAAAGGGTAAGAGGAGGACCCAGCGGCAAAAAGAGACTGGACAAATATGAGCGGAGGGGATGGGGATTTATGACAGAGGGAAGAGTAAAATTCGAAGCAGGAAGTTTTTGACAGGGCCTGCCTGAGGGCAGTAATTCTATGTTTTCTATTCTTATGTTCTTATTATATAATATATAAAAAAAATTATAACAGTAAGAGATATAATATAATTATGATAACCCCTGGCGAGCCACAAGGAAAAAGGCTAGGCAAGAAAAGAAAAAAAGAATCAGCATCATGTCATTGAAGAAAAAGGGGGCAACTACAGAAACTGAAACATAAAGAACCCCACTCAGAGGCAGCAGTTACCAGCAGGACAAGTAGGCCAAGGCAAGGACTAAACCCTCATGGGAAATGTTGACTTTGAACAC
>NW_026510613.1:7500-20000 GCF_026875155.1 Cherax quadricarinatus | reverse complement strand
GTGCAACAAAAATGGCTGGGGAAACCACAATTTGCTGTCAACACATGTGCTGTGAAACACAAGTGTGTGCACAAAAGTGGGGAACAACACAAAGTTTTGGCAACACAAGTGTGTGCAACACAAGTCTGTGCAACCAAGTGCTGTGCAACAAAAATGGGCACACAATTTGCTGTGACACAAGTGCTGTACAAAACGAGTTTGGGCAACACAAGTGCTGTGCAACAAAAGTGCGTGAAACACTAGGCTGTGCAACACAAATCTGTGAAAAACCCAAAAAGTGCTGTGCAACACAAGTGCTGTGAAACCCAAAAAGTGTTTTGTAACCAAGTGCGGTACAACACAAATGTTGTGCAACAAAAGTTTTTTGAAAACACAAAGGCGGTGAAAAACACAAGTGCGTGCAACACAAGGCTGTGCAACAAAGTGCTGTGAAAACACATTTTGGGTGCAACACAAGTTGTGCAACCCCAATTTGCTGTACAACACGAGTGTTGTGCAACACAAGTGCTGGCAAAAACAAGTGTGTGCAACACAAGTGCTGGAACACAAATGCTTTTCAACGCAGGGGCTGGGGAAAAACACAAGTGTGTCAACACGAGTGTTGGAAAACACAAGGCTGGCAACACAAGTGCTTTGCAAACAAAAGTGCTGGCAAAAAAAAATGTGTGGAAAAACAATTGCTGTCCCAACACAAGTGCGTGCAACACAAGTGCTGTGCACACATGTGCTTTGAAAACACAATTACTTTTCAACCAAATGTGTGAAAACACAAGTGCTGTGCAACACAAGTTGTGTGCAACACAAGTGCTGAGAACACAAGTGCGGGTGAAACAAAAGTGCTGTGAAAACACATGGGGCGGGCAAAAAACCAAGTATTTGTGAAACACAAAGCTGTGCAACACAAGTGCTGTGCAACAAAAAGTGCTGGGGGAAACAAAAGTGCTGTGCAACAAAAGTGTGTGAAAAACACAAGTGCTGTGCAACACAATGCTGGGGCAACACAAGTGCTGTGCAACAAAAAGTGCTGTGCAAAAAACAAGTGCGGTGCAAAAAAAGTGCGTACAACAGGAGTGTTGGCAACCTTTTAAATTTAAAACCATAGGTCAAAGGGTGCTCAATTGCCTTAAATTTTTTGCATAAATTTTTCGGGAAAAAGGTCTCCCCCCTGGCTGACTCCCTGACCTCACAACTTCGGGACATGGTCTTTTCCCCAGGTGCTCTCCGACCTCACAACTTCTGGCCATGGTCTCCCCCTGGGGGACTCTCCTGACCTCAAAAATTCGGGGACAGGTCTCTCCCGGGCTAAATCCCCTCCCTTTCACAACTTCTGGCCCAGGGGCCCTCTCCCTGGCGGGATCCCCGGGCCCTCAAAACTTCTGGACATGGATTCCCCCTTTCCCCTGACTCTCCTGATTCAAAACTTTGGCCCATGGCCCTCTCCCTGGCGGGACTCTCCTGACCTAAAACAACTTCGGGAAACATGGTCTCTCCCTGGTGACTCCCCCTGACCTCCAACTTCTGGACAGTCTCTCCCGGGCTGATTTCCCTTTTTGACCTCACAATTTTCTGGCATGGTCTTTTCCCCTGGCTGACTCTCCTGCCCAAAATTTCGGGACAGGGTTTTTCCCGGGCCCTGACTCTCCTGACCTAAAACAACTTCGGGACAGGGTCTCCCCCGGGCTGATCTCCTGACCTCAAAAAAATTTTCCTTCACACACTTACTTTCAGTTTACCCTGCCCCCTGCTTTTTCCCTTTTAAATTTTTTTTCCTTCCGTCCTTTTTGCTCCCCCCCCTTTTTCCAAACTTTCCCAAATTTTCCTCTTTTCTCTCCCAATATATTTTCTCTAATTTTTTCCTTATCGTCTTTTTTAAGCCTCATTTTTTCCCCTGATTTCTTTTTAAAACCCCTCTGGTCTTCCTGTATCTTAAACCCTTTCAATTCTTCCTCTTCCTCCTGGTCATTTTTTTTTTCCCCTCCTTTTCCCTTTCCTTTTCCAAAAAGCCGCAAATTTTTTCCCCTTTTCCACGACCAAACATTTTACTATATAAACGGAGTAAAACTCCCTTTTTCCGGGCCCATCCGAAAATGTTACTTTTACGCAAACTCTCCGGGGTTTTGGTTGTTACACTCGTTTATTCTCCGTGGCTCTGGATGTTACAGCTACGTTTACTCCCCGTGGCTCGGATTTTACTGCTACGCAATTTCTTTTGGCTCTGGATGTTACAGCTACGTACTCTCTGTGGTTTTGGGTGTTACAGCTACGCTACTTTTGGGTTTGGCTTGGATTTTACAGCTACGCTACTCCCCGGACTTTGGATTTTTCACTACGCTATCTCTTGGCTCTGGATGTTACAGCTACGCAAACTCTCCGGGGTCTGATGTTACAGCTACGCTACCTTCTGGCCTGGTTTTTTTAACAGCAAACGCTACCTCCGTGACTCTGGATGTTACAGCTACGCTCCCCTGGCTCTGGATTTTACGGGTTTGCACTCTCTCTGTGGCTCTGGATGTTACAAAAACGCTACTCCCCGTGACCCTGGTTTGTTACAGCCCGCTACTCTCCGTGACTCTGGATGTTACTTGCTACGCAATTTCTTCGTGGCTTTGGAGTTATTTCTACGCTACTTTTCCGTGGCTCGGGATTTTAAACCGCTACGAAACTTCTGGGCCTGGATTTACAGTTGCTATCCCCATGGTTTGGGTTGTTAAAGCTGCGCATCTCTGGGGGTCTGGATTTTTAACATTTTACGCTACTCTCGGGTGGCTTTTAAAGTTACAGTTTCGTTTACTCTTCGGGGCCTTGGGATGTTACAGCTACGTACTCTCCTGCCCTCGGGGAGGTTACAGCGGCCTACCTCTGTGCTCTGGATTTTTCAACTACGTACTCCCGTAAACTCTGGATTTACAGCCCGTTTACCTCCGGGACTCTGGATGATACTGCAACGCTCCCTCTTCGGGCTCGGATGTTACTGTTTAGGGCTACTCCCCGTGGTTCTGGATTTTTACAGTGGGCAAACTCTTGGGGGTCTGGATGTTACAGCTACGTTTCTCTCCAGGGCTCTGGATGTTACAGCTGCGTACTCTCTGTGGGCCCCCTGGAGGGTTAAAAGTACGAACTCTCTGGGGCTTGGATGTTACAGCTACCTACTCTTCTTTGGCTCGGGATGTTACACAAACCCCTACTCCCCGGGGTTTCCGGGAAAGTTACAGCTGCGCTACCTCTGGGGGTCGGGATGTTACAACTACGCAAACTCTCCGTGACTTGGATGTTACAGCCACGCTACCCCCCGTGACTCGGGATTTATTTGCTACGCAACTCTTCGGGGCTCTGGATTTTAAATCCCTTACGCTACCCCCCGGGGCCCTGGATGTTACACCCAACGCTACTCTCTGGGGCTCGGGATGTTACAGCTAGGGCTACCTCCAGGGCTTTGGATTTTTACAGCTGCGTTTACCCCTTGGGGCTCTGGATTTAAACCAGCCCCTACTATCTGTGGCTTGGATTTTTACAGAAAACAAAACTCTTCGGGCTCGGGATTTTTTCAGTACGCTACTCTCTGTGGCTCTGGATTTTAACAGCCACGCAAACCTTTTGGCTCTGGATTTTACGGGCTCCCAAAAACCCCCTCCGTGATCGGGAGGGAACAGCTACGCTACTCCCCCCGGGGTTGGGAAATGTTACAGCTGCGCTACTCTCTTGGCTTGGAGGGTTACAAAAACGCTACTCTCCTTTGATTTTCCTGGATGTTACTGCAACCCCAAATCTTCGGGGCTCGGATGTTACTGCTACGCTACTCTTCGGGGGTTAGATTTACTGTTTACGCTACTTTTCGGGGTTTGGGATGTTACTGCTACCTACTCTTCGTGGTTTCTGGATGTTACTGCTACGCTACTCTTCGTGCCTAGATGTTCCCGCTACGCAACCTTCGGGGCCTGGATTTTTACTGCTACGCTACTCTTCGGGGCTTGGTGTTATGCTAGGGCTATTTCCCCGGGGTTTCGGGAATTTACTGCTCCCTTACCCCCGTGGCTCGGGATGTTATGCTGCCTAAACTCAGGGGCTCGGGAATGTTCAGCTACGGACTCCCCCGGGGCTCGGGATGTTACAGCCACGCTACTTCCGTGGAAACTGGATGTTACAATTTTACGCTAATCTCCGTGGCTCTGGTGTTACAGCTAGCTACTCTCCGTGGCCGGGGTTTTTACAGCTACGCTACTCTCCTGGCTCTGGATGTTACCCCCCAGCTATCTCCGTGGCACTGGATGTTAAAGCTACGTTTCTCCCCGGGGTTTGGGGATTTTTAAAGCTACGCTACTCTCCTTTGGTCTGGATGTTACGTACCTTCTCCGTGGCCTTGGATTTTACACCCAACGCCCCTCTCCGTGACTCGGATTTTACAGCTCGTTACTCTCCCAAAAACTCTGGATTTAAAAGCCACGCTACTCTCCGTGGCTCTGGATTTTTTACGGGCCCCGAAATTTTTGGGCCCTCGGGAAAAGTTACAGCCACGTACTCTCCTTTGGCTTGGATTTTACAGCCCCCTACTCCCCGGGGGCTCGGGGATGTTACAGCTAGGGCCTATTTCTCCTTTGGGTTTGGGAAATGTTACGGGCCACGCTACTTCCCGTGGCTCTGGATGTTAAAAGCTAGGGCTACTCTCCGGGGCTCGGAAAGGGTTTACAGCTGGGGCCACTCTTTTCCAGTTCCCCAATTTCCCCCGGAAAAACCAATCCATTTACTGTTCAAGAAGGGTTTCCGGGGGATCGATCTCAAATTTTCAACACATGTGCATCCCCCCCACACCCAAAAAACCCCGCCCCCAACCACCGGGGGGCGGGGGGGTTTGGCGTGTGGGGGGGGAAGTGGGTTGCCTTAAAGGGTTGCTGAGAGTAAAATCGAAGGGGTGGGAGTGGGGGGGAGGAACTCTATTGGGGGTTTTAACATATATTTTTAAAAAAAATTTACGTGGTTTTCTTTGGGGAAAACTCGTAAAGTTCCAATTTTAATTTTTTTATTTTTAATAATCAAAAAGAAGCGCAAAAGCCAAAAGGGGCTATACAGGTAAGTACCAATAAAAATTTAAAAATTTGTACTCAGAAACTCTGATGATTTGGAAACTGGGGGTGGGGGGGTTTTGGGTTTTTTGTGGAGGGGGGACCGAGCCCCCCAGTGCCCTTGCTCTGAATGACCCCAACCCCTTTTTTTGTGTTCATATGAATTTTTAAAAATACAGCAAAAATTAAATTTCAGAAAATATTGAAAGGCCCCAAGCTCTGAAAAGAGCCTAGGTGGAGGCACTTGTTTATTTGTAAAATATATAAAAAGACTGAACCCCTTGAAAGGAAGACGGACACACACACACACAACAAAACAAAACAAAAAAAAAACCCCAACACACAAAACCCCACCACAAAACACACACAAACACACACACACACACACGCACACAAGAAAAAAAGAGTCACTCACAAAGAGGGGGATGGACCTGTTCCCCCCTTGGGGAAAAAGGGCCATTGCCCTTTAACCCCTTCATAAATCACAAATTCAAAGGCCTCGTATGAAAACGATGACGCCCAAAACAGTTTGAGGGAAAAAGGGTTCGGGGTTTTTTTAAGCCCAACCCTTTTGACGGGCTTATCGGCAAGGATCGCTTTACAAAACAAACCTTACGATATTTTTTGCTGTAGGTTCCCAAAATCAACCCAAAACATCGCAAAAATTCCCATATCTGGTTTTTGGGTCTCTTAGGGTAATTGCAAAAGGATTTGCGGGTTGGAAAGGGTCGGGTATTAGGGGACTTGTGAAAATTTGTAGGGGTTTTTTTAGCTTTAAAGTGTGACAGAGGCTCGATCTTCCCCCTTTTTAAACGGCCCCAGTTTCTCCCCAAAACCAGGAGGTTATCAGGGCCCAGTGGTGCCCAAAAATGAGATGGTTCTCTTTCCACTGAGGGTGGGGGCCCCCCCACTGAGGGTGGTCCCCAAACTGAGAGTGGTGTCCCCCCATGAAAGGGGTGCTAAAACCCAAATGAGGTGGGTTCCCAAACCCACCGATTTGGTGCTCATCCCTGGGGGGGGTGTCCACCCACAAATTTTGGGCCTTTCCAAATGAGATTGGGGCTTACCCCACTGAGAGGGGTTCCCTCCCATGAAAGTGGTGCCCAAAACCACTGAAGTGGTGCAAAACCTCTGAGGAGTTTTCCTCACCCACTAAAGAGTGGTGCCCCCCCACTAGAGTGGTGCCCACCCGTAGAGGGGGGTGTCCACCCTTTGAGAGTGGTGTCCCACCCACGGAGTGGTGCCCACCCACTGAGAGGGGTTTCCCCCCCCACTGAAAGTGGTGCCCCCCCCCAAAGGGGTTTCCACCCCACTGGGGAGGGGTTTCCCCACTTATTTGGAGAGTGTGCTCACCCCAACGAGGGGGATGATATTGAAAGTTCAGTAATTATTATTAATGCCCCCCTTACACCGAGTCCCGGGGACTTATAAACAGACGGGGAAAACTGACTGGAAAACAACAGGCTACGAGATCTTATGAAACGGGGAAACCAAAACAGCAAACCGGGGGGAAAGGGCCCCTTCTTTTAGCTAAACGAAAACACCTAGGGACTAGGGACCCCTCTTTCATGAGTTTAAAAAGAACAAAACAGAAACACGGGGACCCGGGAGATTTTTTTAAAACAACTAGAAAACGGTAGGAAAACCCCAAGGCAACGAACAAAACTTTATAAAGCGTCGGGGAAAGTTGACGGGGGGGGCCGACGAGACTATCAAGAGACATGAAAGCAGAAAGCGAGAGAGGGACAGACTCAAACCAAGATAATAGGAAGGGGCCCGGAGCAAGCAACCGGCAAACCCAAACTTTATGAAAAAAGGACAGGGGGGGCCATTGAGGGGGGTTAGCGACCGCGATGTCCACACACGAGGGCCCTTTCCCCTGAGAGGGGAAGGCTGCAGAAGTTTTTTGCATTTTGGAGCTTTTTTAAGGCTCGTGACTTTTTTTGCGCCCCAGTGCAGCTTGGGCGCATTGCCTGGAATGGACGCCTGGAATAGGAGGGGTGCTTAGGAGATACTCGGGAAAAGGGAAATGGAGCGGGGGAAAAGAAGATTTAACCCAAGGAAAGGAGGGGGTAGGCCGGGTGCTAAAGGGAAGGAGGGGTTTTTTCGGGGACTGGATGGGTTTCCCTGGATATTTTCCCCGGGAAAAAGGATAAAAACAGAGATTAAGTTATGGCTGAGATGGAGTGAAGGATAGGGGCGCGGGGTGAGAAAGGAATGGGGAAAGAGAACGGGGGAAAGCACCGGGGGGGAATAAAATGTTTAAAAAAAACTTCAGTATCTATTTTCGAAGCTCTGACCCACTGAGTTTACACGGCAAAAGGGGAAAATTTCAAAAATTGAAAAACCACGAAAGGGATTTATCAAGGCCTAAATTGGGCATCTGACTAGGGCTAGCACAGAAACAAAAACCCTCCAGGAACATTAGGAGGGGGAGGTTGAAAAAAACAAACTAGAAAATTGGTATATGAAAAGAAAATCTCAGGCACATAGATAAAAAAGTTAAAAAAGTTAAGAAAACGTGCGGAGAAAAAACGAATACGGAGAAAGAGAGTTTTCCCCATGGAAATTGAAAGGTTAAGAAAAAACAGTAAGGGGTAGGGAATACTACCCAAGATAACGTTTTTGAGAGCTCAGTTTTTTTTGAAAAATCAATTCAAACCAAAGAAAAAATGGTTTTAAGAATATAACAAACACTGGCAAAGGGTTCGGCCCTCGGGTACCCTTTGGGCAGGGGTTTCGAGAGTGGCGTTTTGAGTATCGAGGGCTCGACTCCCCGGGCCAGTGCAGTTTATTTGATTTTAAAATATATATTTTCTTTTTTTTATATATATTTTTATATATAAAATATTTATATATTAATATATATATATTTTATTAATTTATATTAAAAAAACAAGGGAAAAAAACTGCATGTAGAAAAAAAACAACAAAAAAGTCTTCCCAAAAATTTTTAAAAAAAAATTTGGGGAAAGGGGTGAAAAAACCTGTGGTTAAAAGGCAAAGTTGATAATGAGGGGAATAAAAGGGGGGGTAAAAAAATTAAATCCACTTGTTTTAAAAAATAAAATTTTTTTTGGAAAACCTTGTTCAAAAGGAGAGGGAAAAATTTTGTTTGGGGGATAAATATGGTATAGATGAGGAAAAGGGAGTGGAAAAAAAGAAAATGAGGAAAGACTGAAATTTTTTAGTAAGGACAGGAGAAGAAGAAGAAGAAGAAAAAAGAAAAAAGAAGAAGAAGAAAAGAAAAGAAAGGAAAAAAGAAGAAGAAGAAGGGGGAAAAAAAAAAAAGAAGAAAAAAGGGAAAAAAAGAAGAAGAAGAAGAAAAAGAAAAAGAAAAGAAAAAAAAGAAGAAGAAAAAGAAAAAAAAAAGAAAAGAAGGAAGAAAAAAAAAAAAAAAGTTGAAGGGTTGGAAGAAAAGAAAGGAAAAAAGGAAAAAGGGGGGGAAAAAAAAAAGGGAAAAAGAAAAAAAAGGGAAAAAGGGAAGAAGGAAAAAGGTAAAAAGGTTTAAGGGAAAAAGAAAAAGAAGGAAAAAGAAGAAGAATTTGAAGGGGGAAAAAGAAAAAAGAAGAAAAAAAAGAAGGGGGAAAGAAGAAGGGAAAAAAGGAAAAAGGTAAAAGAAGAAAAAGAGAAGGAAGGAAAAAAAGGGAAAAAGAAGAAGAAGAAACAAGAAAAACAAGAAGAAAAAGAAAAAAGAAGAAGAAGTAAAAAAGGGAAAAAGAAGGAAAAAAAGGAAGAAAAAGAAGAAAACGAAGAAGAAAGAAGAATAAGAAGAAGAAGAAGAAGAAAAGGAAGAAGAAGAAGAAAAAAAGAAGGAAGAAGAAAAAAATAAAAAGAAGAAGAAAAGGAAGTTTTAAAAAAAGAAGAGAAGAAGAAAATGGAAGAAAAAAGGGAAGAGGGGAAAAAGAAGAAAAAAAAAGAAGAAAAGGAAAAAAAGAAAAAAAGAAGAAGAAAAAAAGGGAAAAAAAAAAAGAAGAAGAAGAAAAAAGAAGAAGAAGAAGAAGAAGAAGAAGAAGAAGAAAAAGGAAGAAGAAAAAAGAAGGAAGAAAAAAAGAAAAAGAAGAAAAAAAAAAAAAGAAAAAGAAGAAGAAGAAAAAAAAGAAAATGAAGAAGAAGAAGAAGAAGAAAAAAGAAGAAGAAGAAAAGAAGAAAAAAAAAGAAGAGAAGAAAAAAAAGAAAAAGAAAAAAAAAAAAAAAAAGAAGAAAAAAAAAAGGGAAAAAGAAGAAAAAAGAAGAAGAAAAGGAAAAAAAAGAAGAAGAAGAAGAAGATGGGAAAAAGGAAAAAAAAAGAAAAGGAAAAAAAGAAGAAGGAAGAAGAAGAAGAAAGAAGAAGAAAGAAGGGGGGGAAAAAAAAAGAAAAAGAAGAAGAAGAAGAAGAAAAAAGAAAGAAAAATAAGAAAAAGAAGAAAAGAAGAAGAAGAAGAAGAAGAAGAAGAAGAAAAAGAAGAAAAAAAAAGAAGAAGAAAAAGAAAGAAGGGAAAAAGAAGAAAAAGAAGAAGAAGAAGAAGAAGAAAAAGAAAAAGAAGAAGAAAAGAAGAAGAAGGAAAAAGAAGAAAAAGAAGAAAGAAAAAAAGAAGAAAAGAAGAAGAAAGAAGAAGAAAAAGAAGAAAAAGAAAAAAAAAAGAAGAAAAGGAAAAAAGAAGAAGAAGAAGAGAAAAAAAAAGAAAAAAAAAGAAAAAAGAAAAAAAGAAGAAGAAGAAGAAAAGAAAAGAGAAGAAGAAGATGAAAGAGGAAAAAAAGGGAAAAAAAAAGAAGAAAAAAAGAAGGAAAAGAAAAGAAGAAAAAAAAGAAAAGAAAAGGAAAAGAAAAAGAAAAAAAGAAAAAAAGAAGAAGAAAGAAAAAAAGAAAAAGGGAAAAAAAAAGAAAAAAAAAGAAAAAAGAAGAAGAAGAAAAAAGAAGAAGGGAAAAAGAAGAAAAGAAAAAAAAAAAAAAAGAAAAAGAAGAAGAAAAGAAGAAGAAAGAAAAAAAGAAGGAAAAAGAAGAAAAAGAAGGAAGAAAAAGAAGAAGGAAAAGAAGAAAAAAAAAGAAGAAGAAGAAGAAAAGAAGAAAAAAGAAAAGAAAAAGAAAAAAAGAAGAAGAAAAAGAAGGGAAAAAGAAGAAGAAGAAAAGAAGAAAAGAAGAAAAAGAAGGAAAAACAAAAAAGAAAAGAAAATAAGAAGAAGAAAAAAAGAAAAAAAAAAAAAAAAAAAAAAAGAAAAAAAAAAGAAAAAAACCCAAAAAAAAAAAGCGGGGGGGGAAAGGGGGGGGGAAGAAGAAGAAGAAAAAAAAGAAGAAGAGAAAAAAAGAAGAAGAAAAAGAAGAAAAAAAAGAAAAAAGAAGAAGAAGAGAAGGGAAAAAAAAAGAAGAAGAAGAAAAAGAAGAAAAAGGGAAAAAAAAGAAGAAGAAAAAAAGAAGAAAAAAAATGAAAAAATGAAGAAAAAAGAAGGGAAAAAAAGGAAGAAGAAGAAAAAAAGAAGAAGAAAAAAAGAAAAGAAAGAAGAAAAGAAGAAGAAGAAAAAAAGAAAAAGAAAAAAAAAAGAAGGAAAAAGAAAAAGGAAGAAGAAGAAGATAAAAAAAAAAAGGAAGAAGAAGAAGAAGAAAAAGAAAAAGAAAAAAAAAGAAGAAAATGAAGAAGAAGAAAAAAGAAGAAAAAGAAAAAAAAAAAGAAGAAGAAGAAGAAGAAGAAGAAGAAAAAAAAAAGAAGAAAAAAAATGAAGAAGAAGAAGAAGAAGAAAAAAAAGGAAAAAAAAAAAGAAGAAGAAGAAGGAAGAAGAAGAAAAAGGGAAAAAAAAGAAAAAAGAAGAAAAGAAGAAGGAAGAAAAAAGAAGAAGAAGAAAAAAAAAAGAAAAAGAAGAAGAAGAAGAAAAGAAGAAAGAAGGAAAAGAAGAAGAAGAAGAAAAAAAGAAGAAAAAGAAAAAGAAGAAGAGAAGAAGAAAAAAAAATGGGAAGAAGAAGAAGAAGAAGAAAAAGAAAAAAGAAGAAGAAAAAAAAGGGGAAAAAGAAAAAAGGAAAAGTAGAAAAGAAGAAAAAGAAGAAGAAGAAGAAAAAGAAGAAGAGAAAAAAGAAGACAAAAAAAAGAAAAGAAAAAGGGAAAAAAAAGAAAAGAAGAAGAAAAAGAAGAAGAAGAAGAAAAAAAAAAAAGAAGAAAAAAAGAAAAAAAGAAAAAAAAGAAGAAGAAAAAAAAAGGGAAAAAGAAGAAGAAGAAAAAAAGAAGAAGAAAAAAAGGAAAAAAAGAAGAAGAAAGAAAAGAAGAAAAAAAGAAGAAAAGGGGGAAAAAAAAAAAAAAGAAGAAGAAGAAGAAGAAAAAAGAAAAAGAAGAAGAAAAGAAGAAAAAAAGAAGAAGATGAAGAAGAAAAAGAAAAAAAAAAAAGAAGGAAGAAGAAGAAAAGGAAGAAAAGATAAAAAAGAAGGGAAAAAAAAAGGAAAAAAAGAAAAAGAAGAAAAAAAGAAGAAAAAGAAAAAAAGAAGAAAAAAGGGAAAAAGAAGGAAGAAGAAGAAAAAAAAAAGAAGAAGAAGAAAAAAGAATGAAGAAGAAGAAGAAGAAAAAAAAGGGAAAAAAAAGAAAGAAGAAGAAGGAAAAAGAAGGGAAAAAGAAAAAAGAAAGAAGAAGAAAGAAAAAGAAGAAGAAAAGAAGAAAAGAAAAGAAGAAAAAAGAAGAAAAAGGGAAAAAAGAAGAAAAAAAGAAGAAGAAGGAAGAAAAAAAAAGAAGGGTAGAAAAAAAGAAAAAAAGAAAAAGAAAAAAGAAAAAAAAAAAAAAAAGAAGAAGAAGAAAAAGAAAAAGAGAAAAAAGAAGATGAAGAAAAAAAGAAGAAAAGAAGAAAAAAAGGGAAAAAGAAAAAAAAAAAGAATAAGAAGAAGAAGAAAAAGAAGAAGAAGAAGAAGGAAAAAAAGAAGAAAAAGATGAAGAAAAGAAGAAAAAAGAAAAAGAAGAAAAAGAAGAAGAAAAGAAGAAGAAGAAAAAAAGAAAAAGGGAAAAAGGAAAAAAGAAGAAGAAGAAGAAAAAGAAGAAAAAGAAGAAAAGAAGAAAAAGAAGAAAAAAGGAAGAAGAAAAAAGAAGGAAAAAGAAAAAGAAGAAGAAGAAAAAAGAAAAAAAAAAAAGAAAAAAAAGGGAAAAAGAAGAAGAAGAAGAAGAAGAAGAAAAAAAAAGAAGAAGAAAAAAAAGAAAAGAAGAAAAAAAAAGGAAAAAAAAGAAGAAAAAAAGAAGAAGAAGGGGGAAAAAGGAAAGAAGAAGAAGAAGGGAAAAAAAAGAAAAGAAGAAGGGAAAAAAAGAAAAAAAGGGAAAAGAAAAAAAAAAAGAAGAAGAAAAAAGAAGAAGAAAAAGAAGGAAAAAGAAAAGAAGAAGAAGAAGAAAAAGAAGAAAAAAGAAGAAAGAAAAAAAAAGAAAAAAGAAAAAGAAGAAAAAAAAAAGGAAGAAAAAAAAGAAGAAGAAGAAAAGAAGAAGAAAAAAAAAAAAAAAAGAAAAAA
>NW_026510613.1:0-5000 GCF_026875155.1 Cherax quadricarinatus | reverse complement strand
AAGAAGAAAAAAGAAGAAAAGAAAAAAAAAAAAAAAAAAAAATAAAAAAAGAACAGAGAAAAAAAAAAGAAAAAGAGGGAAAAAAAAGAAAAAAAAAGAAAAAAGAAAAAGAAAAAAAAAAATAGAAAAAAAAGGAAGGAGGGTTTGAAAAAGGGGGGAAAGAAGAAAAGAAGAAAAAAAAAAGAAAAGGGAAAAAGGGAAAAAAAGAAGAAAAGGGAAAAAAAAAAGAAGGGGAAAAAAAAGAAAAAAAAGAACGAAAAGAAAAAAAGGGGAAAAAGGGGGGAGAAGCGAAAAGAAGAGGAAAAAAAAAGGAAGGGGGGAAAGGGAAAAAAAAAAGAAGAAAAAAAAAAAAAAAAAAAAAAAAAAAAAAAAAAAGAAAAAAAAAAAGATTTTTAAAAAAAAAAAAAATAGAAAAGAAAAAGGAAAAAGGGGAAAAATAGAAAAAAAGAAAAAAAAGAAAAAGGGGAAGAAAAGGAAAAAGGGAAAGGAAAAAGGAAAGGAAAAAAAAAGGGGGAAAAAACAAAAAAAAAATATAAAATAAGAAAAAAAGAAAAAATTTTAAAAAAAATAAAGAAATAAATAAAAAGGAAAAAAAAAAAAATAAAATAAAAAAAAAAAAAAAAAAAAAAAAAAGGAAGAAGAAGAAAAAGGGGAAAAAAAAAGGAAAAAAAAAAAAAAAAAAAGAAAAGGGGGAAAAAGGGGAAAGAAAAAGGAAAAAAAAAAAAAAGGAAAAGAAGGAAGGGGAAAAGGGGAAGGAAGAAGTGAAAAAAAAAAAAAAGGAAAAAAAAAGAAGAAAAAAGGAAGAAAAGAAGAAGGAAAAGAAAAAAAAAAGAAAAAGGGAAAAGAAGAAGAAAAGAAAAAAAAAAAGAAGAAAAAAAGAAGAAGAGAAGAGAAGAAGAAGAAGAAGAAAAACAACAAAACAAAAAACAACAAAAACAAAAACGAACAGAGGGTAATTATAAAAAAAAGAAGATGCGAAAATAATAAAGCCCAATACAACAGTATACAAGAAGAGAAGATAAAAGAAAATACATTTTTTTTTTGAAAAAAAAAAAATTATAGGTATTTTGGAAGATGAGCACCAAGTAAGAAAAAAAAAATAAAAAATTTGGGCCGAGTACGATTTCCTTTTTAAATTTTTTTACAAATGGGGGAAAAAAAAATACCCTGAGGGAAAAAAAATATAGGGGGAACAAATAATCGTTATCTTGAAAAAAGATAAAAATTGGTGGTAAAAAAGGAAAAAAAAATCATAAAGGACGGAGGAAAAATTTGGGAAAAGGGGGAATTTGGGAAAAACTGACCGATTTGCCCCTCCATATATATATTTTTTATATATATTTTATATTATATATAATATATATTATATTATTTTATATTATAATTATATTAATATTTTTTTTTTTTTTTTTTTTTTTTTTTTTTAAAAAGATCCAGTAACAGGTGATTTCGAATATGCAAAAAACCCATCTAAAAGAATAGAAAAATTTCCCAAAGGCTTTGTGATCCCAATTATCAAGGTTATATATTTCCTTGATATGTGAGTAGTACGAAAGCGTTAGAATTTTTATTTTTTCAGAGTGGTTTTTTTGGAATTATTTATATATATATAATATATATATTTATATTTATATTTTTTAAATTTTTATAATTATTATTTTTATTTATATTATATTTTTAAAGTTATATATTTTAATTTTTAATTTTATATATTTATTTATAATATATATATATTATATATATATTATTATTTTATATGTAGTTGTAGTGGGCGAGCCCAAAACTATTTGGAACCTCATTAACCTCATCAAACCCTAATTATTAAACCATAAAAAAGGGGGGTTAAAACCGCGATCAGGGGTCCAAATCCAGACTTGGAGTTGAGAGTCTCTGATGGGGGTTTTAAACCCCATTTGGTTTTTTTGCAATGGTCTTTGATTTCGTGAGTCCCTCTCAAACCCTCCCCAAAGAAACCCAAATCAAAATAAGTACGTAATTAATATTGTTTGAACCTTATGTGTGGGACCATTCCTAGTCACTCACATACGAAGGGACCTGGGGTTTGCTTTCCCGGTGGGTCGAGAACCCCTCTCTGACAATGTCGCCCCTGTTAGGTAAGACTATGAACAGTTAGACAATTTATTCGAAACGTTTCGCCCAACAGTAGGCTTTTCGTCGTAAGAAAGTGGCAGGAAAAGTAGAGATGTGAAGCGATTAAAAGTCCATCACCCTTAAGTGTTTAGAATTTTAGATTTTTCAGTCCCTCGGCCCCGGAGAAGTTCAGTTCATAGTCAGGAATATTTAAAATCAACGACAGTGCGGAGATAAATACGTCGGAAGGAGAGGTGGGGTATAGTTAGTAGTATAGTAGTAGTAGTAGTGTAGTGTTAGGGAGGCAAAATGAGGGTCAGTCCCCCCAGATCCCAACCTTTTTATTTAAAAACTTGTCCAAGGTGTTTTCTGTCCAAAATGAGTGTTGCAGTGTTGCAAAAATTAATCAAATGGTTAAAAAACGAAGGTTGTTAGGTAAGACCAATGCAACAGTAGACAACTTTTTTTCCCAAAAGTTTCCCTACACAGTAGGCTTCTTCAGTGAATACAGGGAAAGTAGGAGGAACAGTGAGTGTGAAGACGATGTATCGTCCTCCTTAAAAATCGGAATTTGAGGGTTTTCAGTCCTCGGGGAGAAGTTAGTTCCTAGCAAAACCCGTCGGTATGTATACCTTTTGATGTTTATCTTGTCAGACATGCAACAGTGGATTTGGGAAGAAAAACTTGGAAAGTTTTCAAGTGGAAGGGTTGGATTGAGAGGGACGCCCCTTTAGTTGTTCCCTACTTCCCATACTCTAACTACTACTACCTTCCCGCCCCCTCCTTTCCCACGTATTTTTAAATTCCGATGTCGCTTGATTTCTAGTTCTGCTAGGGAAATGAAATTCTTGGCGGGGTGCAACTCAAATTCTAGATTTAAAAGGGGGGGGATGATTAATGTCTTCAATTTTTACTGTCTGCCTTTTTTTTGTATTCGATTTAGAAGCCTCTGTGTAGGGGGAAAAAGTTCGGAAAAAAGTTTTTAAATGTTTCATTGTTCTTTCCTAAAACTGTCGGTATTGTTCCTTTTGAGTTCAACTGTCGCCATGTTCATAGCAGTAAAAAGGACTGGGTGTTAAGCGGTATCATGGGTGGTATTTTAAAGAGTCTGTTCTTTAGTGAGGTTGCAACAGTCTTGTCTTAAAGGACCTGTGTAAAAAAATGGCATTTAAATAGAATTGTGTAAAAAAATTTTTAAATTAAAATTTAAAGGGGAAAATATTGTAAAATAAAAAAAAACGTCAGTTCAATTATATTGCTGGACATTTTTAGTTACGTAAATTGTCGAGGATTTCATGCATTTAAAATCCAAATTTGCTGCATGAGAGATATATCTTGCCTGGGGCCAGGTGATATACTCTTGCCTGGGGCCAGGTGATATACTCTTGCCTCGGGCCAGGTGATATACTCGCCTGGGGCCAGGTGATATACTCTTGCCTGGGGCCAGGTGATATACTTTTCCCTGGGGCCCAGGTGATTACTCTTGCCTGGGGCCAGGTGATATACTTTCCCTGGGCCAGGTGATATACTTTCCCTCGGGCCAGGTGATATACTCTTGCTGGGGCCAGGTGATATACTCTTGCCTGGGCCAGGTGATATACCTTCCCTGGGGCCAGGTGATATACTCTTCCCTGGGGCCAGGTGATTTTACTCTTGCCTGGAGCAGGTGTTTATACTCTTGCCGGGGGCCCAGGTGATATACTCTTGCCTGGGGCAGGTGATATACCCCTTGCCTGGGGCCAGGTGATATACTCTTGCCTGGGGCAGGTGTTTAAAACTCTTCCCTGGGGCCGGGTTTGATTACTCTTGCCTGGGGCCAGGTGATATACTCTTCCCTGGGGCCAGGTGATATACTCTTCCCTGGGGCAGGTGATTTACTTTCCCTGGGGCCAGGTGATATACTCTTGCCTGGGCCAGGTGATGATACTCTTCCCTGGGGCCAGGTGATATACTTTCCCTGGGGCCGGGTGTTTATACTCTGCCTGGGGCCAGGTGATGTACTCTTTCTAGGGCCAGGTGATATACTTTTTGCCGGGGGCCAGGTGATTTTACTCTTGCCTGGGCCAGGTGATATACTCTTGCTGGGGCCAGGGGGATATACTTCTTGCTGGGGCCAGGTGAATACTCTTGCCTGGGGCCCAGGTGATATACTCTTGCCGGGGGCCAGGTGTTAAATCTTGCTGGGGCCAGGTGATATACTTTGAAATGGGGCCAGGTGATATACTCTTGCCTGGGGCCAGGGATATACTCTTGCTCGGGCCAGGTGATATACTCTTGCCTGGGGCCAGGGTATACTCTTGCGGGGCCAGGTGATATACTCTTGCCTGGGGCCAGGTATATACTCTTGCGGGGGACAGGTGATATACTCTTGCCTCGGGCCAGGTGATATACTCTTGCCGGGGCCAGGTGATTACTCTTGCCTGGGCCAGGTGATATACTCTTGCCTGGGGCCAGGTGATATACTTTTGGGGGCCCAGGTGATATACTCTTCCCTGGGCCAGGTGATATATCTTGCCTGGGGCCAGGTGTATACTCTTGCCTGGGGCAGGTGATTTTACTCTTCCCTGGGGCCAGGTGATTACTCTTGCTGGGGCCCAGGTGATATACTTTTTCCCTGGGCCGGGGTGATATACTTTGCCTGGGGCCAGGTGATATACCTTCCCTGGGGCAGGAATATTTGCTGGGGCCCGGTGATGACCTTTTCGGGGGCAGGTTTATACTCTTGCGGGGGCCAAATGATATACTCTTGGGGGGGCGGTTTTATATTTTGGGGGGCCCGGGTGATGTATTTTTTTCGGGGGGAGGTGTTACTCTTGCCTGGGGCCGGGTGATGTATTTTTCCTGGGGAGGTGAATATTTGCCTGGGCCAGGTATTTTTCCCTGGGGAGGATATATCTTGCCTGGGGAGG
>NW_026510612.1:0-13639 GCF_026875155.1 Cherax quadricarinatus | reverse complement strand
CCGCTCCCCCGAGGCAGGGTGACCCAAAGAGAAAGAAAACCCCCAAAAAAGAAAATACTTTCTTCATCATTCAACACTTCCCCTCATTCACACATAATCACTGTTTTTGCAGAGGTGCCCAGTATACAACAGTTTCGAAGTATATACGTATAAAAATACACAATATATCTCTCCTAACTGCCAATATCCCAAACCCCTCCTTTAGAGTGTAGGCATTGTACTTCCCATTTCCAGGTCTCAAGTCCGGTTTTATAAAATAACCGGCTTCCCTGAATCCCTTCACTAAATATTACCCTGATCACACTCCAACAGATCGTCAGGTCCGAAATACCATTTGTCTCCATTCACTCCTATCTAACACACTCACGCACGCTTGCTGGAAGTCCAAGCCCCTCGCCCACAACATCTCCTTTACCCCCTCCCTCCAACCTTTACGAGGACGACCCTTACCCCGCCTTCCTTCCCCTACAGATTTATACACTCTCCATGTCATTCTACTTTGATCCATTCTCTCTAAATGACCAAACCACCTCAACAACCCCTCTTCAGCCCACTGACTAATACTTTTATTAACTCCACACCTTCTCCTAATTTCCACACTCCGAATTTTCTGCATAATATTTACACCACACATTACTCTTAGACAGACATCTCCACTGCCTCCAACCGCCTCCTTGCTGCAGCATTTACAGCCCAAGCTTCACACCCATATAAGAGTGTTGGAACTACTCTACTTTCATACATTCCCTTCTTTGCCTTCATAGATAACATTTTTTGCCTCCACATATACCTCAATGCACCACTCACCTTTTTTCCTTCATCAATTCTATGATTAACCTCATCCTTCATAAATCCATCCACTGACTCGTCATTGCCTCCATATATACCTCAATGCACCACTCACCTTTTTTCTTTCACCAATTCTATGATTAACCTCATCCTTCATAAATCCATCTGCTGACACGTCAATTCCAAAATATCGGAAAACATTCACTTCTTCCATACTCCTCCTCCCCAATTTGATATCCAATTTTTCTTTATCTAAATCATTTGATACTCTCATCACCTTACTCTTTTCTATGCTCATTTTCAACTTTCTACCTTTACACACATTCCCAAATCGTCACTAACCTTTGCAATTTTTCTTTAGAATATCCCATAAGCGCATTGTCATCAGCAAAAAGTAACTGTGCCACTTCCCATTTTGTATTTAATTCCCCATAATTTAATCCCACCCTTCTCCCGAACACCCTAGCATTTACTTCTTTACACCCCATCTATAAATATATAAGCAATCATGGTGACATTACACATCCCTGTCTAAGACCTACTTTTACCGGGAAGTAATCTCCCTCTCTTCTATACACCCTAACCTGAGCCTCACTATCCTCATAAAAACTCTTTACAGCATTTGTAAAACTTACCATCTATTCCATACACTTGCAACATCTGCCACATTGCTCCCCTATTGTCATGCAGGGGGGGTAATGATTAGGGGAATATGGGGGTAATCGGGGGAGTCAGTAGGTAGGGGACAGGCGAGGTGGTAGGAGTGAGATGACTGGCGGAGGTAGGTAGGTAATGTGAGGTCACTGGTGACTACATCTTCACCTCTCATTACTCTACACTCCACTCCACACTACTCACCCTCTCACTACTTTAACTAAACATAAATAAATGGAAATAAGAATAAATAACGGGGACAGTGAATATTACTATTCTACTCAAACACAGTTTATTATTAAGTCCTTGTACAATAATATATTTGGGAACAGGAGTACATCATTGGGGTTTAGATAAATGGGGTGGTACACATAAGCAGTGAGACAGGGAAATACAATCAACTTGACCAAAATGAATATAACTTACAATATAGTTCAGAGGGCAGTTCACTACAGGAACTAAGCCACAGGTCCCAAGACCTACACAGCCAGTACTCTGCCCAATGTCTCCAACAGTCTCTCCTCCCGAGACTCTCCAGCTCAGCTCTGCTCCCAGGCCAGAGCTCGGCCCGAATCTCTGCTTAGGAGCTCTGCACCCCAGCAGCAGCTCCGCTCGAATCTCCTGATCATGCTCTTCCTTGGGCTTTTATGGTGGTCCAAGCACCCTCCACAACCACGTGTACGACCTGACGCCTAGGTCTGACGCCGTCAAGAACAAAAGACCCTCAGACGTGGGCATGGCTACAGACGTTTGCCAAGGCAAGGTGTGACCAAATAATTGGTTAAATTAGGTCTCCCCAGAGACCTCACAAGCCCAGCTGGACTGCATCACATCCCCCTTTCTCCCCCAATTTAAAATATCTGAGAACTAGGACAATTTGTCCTAGTTATTAGACTATTTTAATCCTAACCCCTTAATTCTATTACAATACAAAGACAAAATTATACATAATACAAAATTATTCAACTACATATATTTCCCTCAACCTCCTCAGCTCCCACAAGGCAGCGTAATCAGTACACCTCGCAGTTGGCCAGCATAACAGTTGCTCTCTGGTGCAAAGCCTCCTTACCCGTCATTTCTCCTTAAACCTAAATATCGGCTCCAGTGCCTTCCCTACTTCTACTAGAAATGCACTAGCCAATGCTAGTCACCCTCGCACGTTAACCATTGGGCCAAAACTCTCTAGGCTTCTATGGCATGGAAAACTGCTCCAACGGGTTGCATTCTTTCAAGTAACTGCAACTGGAACACTTCACGACCACCAAGGTCGCATTTTCGGCACACTTCACATGCACACTACAAACTACAACATCTGAAAATCGAGACAGGGCAGGCATCGCAGCTAAGACCCTCCATTATCCTATGCCACTACTAGGATTCACTGGCCTCATAAAACAAGGCGGCCATAATCACTGGACCGTTTCCAAGGTCACCTTATTTCACACAGGTAACACTAACACTTCTGGCAAGTCAAAGTAGGCTGGGGACATCACACACTCTCAATTGTCTCTCATGGCTGGCAGGACATCTCCGCATACCAGTCGTACAGGTCGACCAGCAAGGCAGGATACACCTCCATACCGCCCTTGAAAACAGGCTGGTCCCAGTAGCTGGAGTCCATCTCCGCGGTTCACGTCCTTCCACATCTCCGAGGATGGCAGCTCCTTCATAGTAGATTCTCCTGTCCTGGCACACCAGCCAGAATCCCTCACACACCAGTGCAGCATCACCGCCATCTCCTCCTCATGAGATAGGCAGCATCTCAGCATCACAGCACGGCTACTGCATCACAGCACGGTCCCAACATCTCAGCATCCCGGCACGGTCCCAGCATAGCAGACAGCATCACAGCAGCCGACATCAGCAGTAGCAGGCTATGGTCAGATGCTCGAGGTGAGATGAGGTGGTGAGGTGGCTTCAGGTGATTAACAGAGGTGCGGTCACCCATCCCTGGCAACTGCAGGTAACTGGCGGTCCTTGGGTGATGGTCACAGGCTGGGTGACGCAGACAGACACCCACTACAATGGATGACAGACAAAGGCAGCAATACATCTACTGGGGCACATCAGCTGGGTGACTTGGCACATCAGGTGGGTAATAATCATAGCATCTCTTCAGTGGGTCACAGTTGTGGGCTAGTCTTCCAAGGCGGGCTGGGTAACTTCTCATTCCTCTGTAAATATTCAATTTCGGCCAGTAATTGCTTCCCTCAAAAGTCTCACCCAAATACTGATATTTTCCACCATTTATCTCAAACCAACAACCAACTCCACCAAATACAACCACACAATTACTCAGACCCACCTTCAAAAAAAACAAGGTCAGTTAAGGTCACTAGGAATTATAATATCACACTGATATTTACTTAACTTTACCACACACAAGAAAAAAAAAGTGGTAGCAAATGGTATAGCATAACAATTATAACCGAGCAGTCAAAAATAAGGCACATGGGACTGGTTCCTACTATAAAAATAAGAAGAACCACCACCGCTTAGACACCATGTCATGAGAGGGGGTAATTATGAATAGGATATAAGTGGGAATATGGAGTAAGGGATTATGTAAGGCAGGGGAAGAGGCAGGCGAGGTGGTAGGAGTGAGATGATTAGCGGAGGTACGTAGGTAATTACAGGTCAGTGGTGACCACCACGACACTCTCATTAACTCGACACTACTCCCTAACATATGCCTCGCCCACTCTTCACTCATACATAAACATAATAAAATATAAGAAATAGGAATAAATAAAGGGGGACAGTGAATATTACTATTCTACTCAAACACAGTTTATTATTAAGTCCTTGTACAATAATATATTTGGGAACAGGAGTACATCATTGGGGTTTAGATAAATGGGGTGGTACACATAAGCAGTGAGACAGGGAAATACAATCAACTTGACCAAAATGAATATAACTTACAATATAGTTCAGAGGGCAGTTCACTACAGGAACTAAGCCACAGGTCCCAAGACCTACACAGCACGAGTACTGCTCCAAGCCAGTACTCTGCCCAATGTCTCCAACAGTCTCTCCTCCGAGACTCTCCAGCTCAGCTCTGCTCCCAGGCCAGAGCTCGGCCCGAATCTCTGCTCAGGAGCTCTGCACCCCAGCAGCAGCTCCACTCGAATCTCCTGATCATGCTCTTCCTTGGGCTTTAATGGTGGTCCAAGCACCCTCCACAACCACGGTACGACCTAAACGCCTGGGTCTACGCCGTCAAGAAAAAAGACCTCAGATGTGGGCGTGGCTACAGACGTTTGCCAAGGCAAGTGTGACCATATAATTGGTTAAATTAGGTCTCCCCAGAGACCTCACAAGACCAGCTGGACTGCATCACACTATCCACTCTATCATATGCCTTTTCTAATTCCATAAATGCAATAAAAACTTCCCTACCTTTATCTAAATACTGCCTCACATATATGCTTCAATGTAAACACTTGATCACACATCCCCTACCCACTCTGAACCTCCTTGCTCATCCGCAATTCTACATTCTGTCTTACCTCTAATTCTTTCAATAAAAACCCTACTGTACACTTTTCCTGGTATACTCAATAAACTTATTCCTCTATAATTTTTACAATCTCTTTTGTTCCCCTTCCCTTTATATAAAGGGACTATCACGCTCCTGCCAATCCCTAGGGACCTTCCCCTCTTTCATACATTTATTAAACAAAAATACCAACCACTCCAACACTAAAACCCCCTGCTTTTAACAATTCTGTCATGATCCCCTCCCGTTCCAGCTGCTTTAACCCCTTTCATTCTACGTAATGCCTCACGCACCTTCCCCACACTCACATCCTGCTCTTCTTCACTCCTAAAAGATGGTATAACCTCCCTGGCCAGTGCATGAAATTACCGCCTCTCTTTCTTCGTCGACATTTAAAAGTTCCTCAAAATATTCTCGCCATCTACCCAAAACCTCCATCTCCCCATCTACTTACTCTCCTCTGTTTTTAAACGTATAAAATCCATTTGTTCCTAGGTTTCTTAACTTGTTTAACTCCAAATTTTTTTCTTATTTTCATTAAAATTCCTTGACTGTACCTCTCGCAATCTATCATCCCTTTTTTTTTGCACTCTCTCACCACTCTCTCACCTTTTTTTACTCTCCCAAACTCTACTCTTCTTTAACACCCATCAACCCTTTTTATCCACCAATACATAATCTAACAAACCTTTCTTCGTGCTACATCAAATTGTGCAAAAAAGGGATAAAAACCGAAAATAGAAAGTTAAGACACATGTGCAACTTTGGGATACTTTATTGTAGACGTTTCCCCACCCATGGCTTTATCAATACGATTCTAGACATAATTGGAAGACATAAACATATACAAAATGAGGTAACAGTCCTCCCCTTTGGAGTTATTCCACTCGGGTGGAGGAAAAATCGGGAGCAAAGGCAAAAAAGACTGGCGGTTTTTAAGGCGTCGTGGATAGGACTGCGCAGACGGGGGCATAGTATGGTAGGGGATTCCCAGTGGAAGAGGTCCTTCCCAAAGGGAAGGGGTTAGTTGTACACCGTGAAAAACGCTTGAGGGGTCTCTGATAGATTCTTACAAACTTGTCAACACTGCAACATCATGGAATCTTGGTTCAGAGGACTCTAAAGACCTTTTTCACGCTGTGCCAACAAACCCCATCTATTTGGGAAGGACCTACTTCCATGGGGGGGGGGGGGGAATCCCCTACCAGTGACTATGCCCTCGTCTGCTGCACGTCCTGTCCACTGAGCCTAAAAACCCGCCAGTTTTTCGCCTGGGCCCGATTCTACTCCACCACGATCTGGAACACAACCCCAAAGGGCGAGGGACGTTACCCATTTTTTGTATATGTTCTATTTCCCTTCCCAATATGTCCTAGAATTGTTTTGAAAAGCCACTAATGGGAAAACGTCACAATAAAGATATCCAATTTTTTCACATGTTCTTAATTTTCACATACCTGTATATTTATTTACCCTTTTTTTTCATAAAATAAAATTTTCTTATTACCAAAACCTTTTTCTAACAAACCAATTAAAGACTCCCCCATTTTCATTTACCTCGGCACCCCAAATTTTAAACCTACTACTCCCCCACAACATTTTTTTTCCCCCTTTACATTAAAATTCCCAACCACAAGTACTCTCACATTGGTTCAAAACACCCAACAATTACTCAACTTTTCCCCAAAATCTCTCTCTCTCTATACTTCTCTCTTCCGAGGTGATAAACCTTTTTAAAAAAAAACCCCCTTTTCTCAACCCAACCTTTATTTTACTCCAATAATCCTTAAATTAATACATTTATGTTCTTTTTTCCCGTCATTGCTTATCCTTCAATATTATTGTTACTCCTACTTTAGCTCTAACTCATTAGAAAACCCTGACCTAACCCCCTTTTTTCCCCTCTCCACTGAAACTCTCCCCCCCCCCTTCAGCTTTGTTTCACTTAAAGCCGGGATACCAGCTTTTCTCATTCATAAGATCCAAAATCTCACTTTCTTACATTACAAACGTCAGCACATTAAAACTTCCCATTTTGACAATTTTCTTCTTCTTATTCTTTTTGTAATTATTAAAAAAAAAAATTTAAATAACCCATTGTTCCCGGATTTTAGTTGACTTTTACAACACGCAGGCTTCGGGGAAAGATTTTTATTTCCACTTCTCCAGGGATAAAAAAGGGAAAAGTAATTAGAAGAAGAACAAGATAAATCAAAAAAAAAACTCAATAACTGTGTTAAATAAAGTGTACATTATTTTTTATGGATCAAAGGTAAGTAAAGTAACAAGAGGTACCTGTAACTTGCACATTTATAAAACAAAAAAAGACCCAACAACCCTCCCACATGTAAAACAATTACAGGTTTCTTTTTTAAAACTCACTTGGCAAACGGTATACCTCCCGGGTTTGCGTCCAAAAACCCTACTTAAAAATATAAATTAAAAAAAGTAAATATATAAAATTTATTATTTTTATAATATATATATATATAAAATATAAAATTATAATATATAAAAAAAAATAAAATTTTCACTCCCAATGTCTTGCCAAAGGGTGTTTTACACACAGTTTTTAAAAACTGCAACAAAACCCCCCCTTTTAAAGGTGCGGACTGTATTTCCCATCTCCAGGACTCAAGCCCGGGCCTCCCGGTTCCCCTGAATCCCTTCAAAATGTTGCTTGCTCACCTCCAACAGCACGCAAGTTTAAAACCCTTTTGTCCCATTCACTCCTTCAAACCGCTCACGAATCTGCGGGGAAATTCCAACCCCTCGCCAAAAAACCCTCCTTTACCCCCCCCCTCCAACCTTTCCTAGGCCGACCCACCCCCCCTTTCCCTTTCCCTACAGACTAAACACTTTTTTGAAGTCATTCTTTTGCTCCTTTCCTCACTGCCCGAACCACCTCAACACCCTTCCTCGGGCCCTTGGACAACTTTTTGGCAATCCCGAAACCGCCTCCTAACTTCCAAACTTCAAATTCTCTGCATTATATTCAACCACACATTGCCCTCAGACGTGACATCTCCCACTGCCTCCACCTTCTCGTGCAACATTCATCACCCATGCTTAAAAACCCCCAAAATTAAGAGCTTTGGGTAAAAACTATCCCCTTCATATTTTCCCCTCTTTGCCTCCAAGGAAATTTCTTTTGTCCCACAACTCCACAGATCCACTCCCCTTTTTTCCCCTCATCAATTCTATGATTCACCTCATCTTTCATAGACCCATCCCTGACACGTCCCCTCCCAAATACTGAATAAAATTTACCTCCTCCATCTCTTCCTCCAATCTGATATCCAATCTTTCATCACTAATCTTTTTGTTATCCCATAACCTTACTCTTTCCTGTATTTACTTTTAATTTTTTCTTTGCATACCCACCCAAAATTTATCCACCAAACCCCTGCAACTTCTCTTAGAATCTCCCCAAAGCACAGTGTATCGAAAAGCAACTGTGCAACTCCCACTTAGGTTTTTTTCTTTATCTTTTAACTCCCCGCCTTTGCCCAAAAACCCTCGCTTTACTTCTCTTACAACCCCCCCCTATAAATATATTAAACAACCACGGGGACTCAACCCTCCTTGTCTAAGGTATTTTACTGGGGAAAAAATCTCCCCCTTTTTACTCCTTTCTTTACCTCACTAAACCCCGTAAAATCTCTTACTGCTTTCAGTAACCTACCTCCTAACCATAAAAACCCGCAACACTGCACATTGCCCCCCCCTTTCCACCCGTCAAACCCTTTCCAAATCCATAAAAAGCCACAAAACCCCCTTTAGCCATACCTAAAAACGTTCATTAATGTTTCATGTAAACACCTGGTCCACCACCCCTACCTTTCCTAAAACTTCCTTTTTTCATCTGCTACCTATTCTCCGCTACTTAATTCTTTCAATAATAACTTACCATACACTTTACCAGGTATCAAAAGACTTTCCCCTATAATTTTTGCACTCTCTTTTTTCCCCTTTGCCTTTATACAAATGAATATGCTTCTCTCTGCCAATCGCTGGTAACCCCCCTTTCCCCCTTCCCTACATTTTTTAAAAAATTGCACCCAAACCCTCCAAAAAATATTCCCACCTGCTTTTTAAAATTTCTATCTTTACCCTCAATCCCGGCTCCTTACCCCCCTTTCTTTTACCTACGGCTACGAATTCCCCCCACTTGCGCTGGCTCTTTCCCCCTCCTAAAGATTTTTTCCCCCTTTCCCTATACACGAAATCACAGCTTTCCTATCTTCACAACATTTAACAAATTCCTCAAAAAATTTTTCCTTCCCAATATCCCCAAACCCCATTTAATAACTCTCCTCTCCATTTTTAACTGACAAATCCATTTGTTCTCTGGCTTCCCTTAATTGTTAATCTCATCAAAAATTTTTCTTATTTTCAACAAAAAAAAGTTGATAAATCTCACCCACTCTCTCATTTTCTCTCTTTTTACATTGCTTCACCACTCTCTTTAAACCCCCTTTTTCTCCCAAAATCTTCCCTCCTTGCATCACTTTCTTTGTAAAAACTTTTCCCCATGCTAACTTTTTCCCCTTTCTACTCTCTTTACATCATCATTCCACCAAACGCTCCTCTTTTCCCCCTGCACCCCTTTCCCGTAACCACAAAATTCTGCTGAACACTCTAACATACATTTTTAAACCTACCCGAACCTCTTGACCCCATTCCAGCCTCATTTGCCCCTCTATCCCCCAATACTGTTTATATTTACCCTAACGCCTCCCCTTTAGTTTATAAACCTTTACCTCTCTCTTCCCTGATGCTTCTATTCTCCTTGTTCCCATCTACTTTTACTCTCATGACTACAACTAAAAAGTATCTGATATATCGGGCCCCTCATAAAATTTCATCCTGGTCTCCTCAACGTCTTTTATCTTTCCCAAAACGTAATCCCAAAAAAACTACTTTATTTCGCCCCAAATCATACCTTGTATACCATTTTCCTCTTTTTTTAAAATATGTATTACCTATAACTAAAATCCTTTCTAAACAAAGTTCAATCAAAGGATCCCCTTATCATTTTCCGCTGGCACCCCAAACTTACCTACCAACCCTCTTTAAAAGTTTCTCCACTTTGCATTTAGCCCCTTTTCCCCAATTATCTTTCACTGGTTCAAAGGGTTTCCATACTTTTACTTAACATCCCAAAATCTCTCTCTTCCTCTACATTTCCCCTCTTCTCCAGGTGCAAAAACCTTATTTTGCCCACTTTTCGCATCCAACCTTTACTTTTAAACCACTAATCCTCGAATTTACCATTCAAAATTTTCTTTTCTCCTTCCTAAAGATCCTTTAACTTACTGCTACCCCTCCTTAGCTCTAACTTCTCAGATACTCCAGATTTTAATCCCATTAAATTTTCCCCCCCCCAAACTCCCCTACCCCTTCACTTTGTTTCGCTTAGAGCCAGGGGTCCAACTTCTTTACATTCATAACATCAGCAATCATCGCTTCTTGTCATCCCACTACATCCACGCACATTCAAAATCCCAGTTTTATAAAGTTTTTTCTTTTCTTTTTTTAGTAAAATGCTAAGGGGAAGGGGTTACTACCCCTCGCTTCCCGGCATTTTGTCGCCTCATACACCCATGGCTTTCGGAGGAAAGATTCTTTTTCCCCTTCCCCATGGACAATAGAAAAAAAAAAGAAGAACAAAAGCTATTTAAAAAGGGGGAAAAAACCTGATGTTGAAAAATTTCATTGGGGGTGTCTGTGAAATGTGACAAAATGAAGTAGGAGTAGCAAATTCCCGTTATCTACGTGTTTATGAACAAAAAAGACACCGCAATCCCACCTCATGCAAAACGTTACAGGTTTCTGTTTCACAGTCTCTGGCAGGGCGGTATTCTTTCCCCGGGTGGGTTTGTCTACCAACCTACTACCTACAAAAAATAAATATATATATATATATATATATAAATATATATATTTATATAAATAAAATATATAATATATATATATATTATAAAATAAATAAATTATATATATATAATATTAAAAAATAAATAAAAAAATAAAAATAAAAATTAAAAAAATTAAAAAAATTTAAAATAAAAAAAAAAAAAAAAATAAAAAATAAAGCGGCCCATATTAAATGGGATTAAAAAAAATTCATTTAAAAATTTAACCCCTTTTTGAAATTTTCCTAACATTTAAAGAATATTTTTTTTATTATTGTTTTTTAAAGAAAAATTTTAAAATTGCAAAAAAACTTTGAAAACTTCCAACCTAAAATAACAAGCGCAAATTTTTTTTACCAACCCAACTAAAAAAATTTTTGATTTTTTTACAAAAATTAATTTAAACACACACAGTGAAATATACTTTTTCGTTGGTTTAGAATTTTTTGGCGAAAAAATTTCATCACAAAATTTTTACTTTTTCCTATATGGGAAATGAGCGTTGCTATTTAAGCCAAGATCCAAGTTCTGCCTATTCGGCACGACATATATATGATATATATATATATATATATTTTATATATAATATATATATAATATATATAAATATATAATATATATATATAAAATATTTATATATATATATAATATATATATATATATAATTATATATATAAATATTATATATATAATATATATATATATATATATTTTATATATATTAATAATATATATATCTTAAAAATAAAAATTATATATTATATATATATATAAAAAATTATAAAATATAAAAATATATTATATTATATTATATATATAATATATATATCCCGAAAAAAGATACCATAAGTAAATAAAAAAAACCATGAAGACAAGTGGAATAAATTATGGAGGTCAACAAGAGGTTCTTTCGTATTTTTCCGGACAGGGAACAGTGAGGCGAGGGCCCCGCGATAAGAACTTGAGGAACCTGCCTTGTAATGGACTTAATTGAGGTCCGCAACTCACCTGTGGATAATTCGATGAAAGCTAGACCATCTTACGTACAAGAAATTTTGGCGTCTTAAGTTGGGAAAAGAAGGGAGCCCTCCTTTTACTTAGGTTCCTTTTCTTTTATTCTCACTCTCTCCCTCTTCGGTCCTACCTTCCTAATTCCCTCCTACTCTCCCTTTCCCCTTCCTCTCCCTTTTTTTTTTTATTTTCCCTCTTTTTTTCCCACTTTTTTTTATTTCTCTCTCTTTTCACTCACTTGCTTCCAAAGTGTTCGAAGAATGTTGTGAAGGAGTTTTCCCGAGAGGTTGGGGCTTGAATCTCCAGCAGGCATGTGTGAGGCTGTTAGTAAGGAGTGAGTGGAGGCAAAAGCTCTCTATGTTTTAGATATGCTGTTGGAAAATATTTATTATCATTAATTTTTATTGTTAGTAATAATAATTATATAATAATAATAATAATAATAATAATAAAATTTATAATAATAAAAATTAATAATAATAATAATAAAAATAAAAAAAAAATAAAAATAAAAGAAAAATAATAATAATAATTTTTAATAATAAATAATAATAATAATAATAATAATAATAAAAATAATAATAAAAATAATAATAATAATAATATTATTATTATTATTATTATATTATTATTATTATTTTTTATTAAATATTATCTATTATCATGGGAAACCCAAGAGTGTTCTGACGATTGTACCCTCGAAGTACTTGTAAATAATGCACGGAAGATATTGGAGGGCCAGGTACCATATTACCCACTATAAAAAAACAACTTACTGGGGATACGGCAGAAAATGCAAAACAAACGAAGCAAAAAGCAGGGACAACCGTGGGCAGTGTGACAACATGCGTGGTCCAAGACTCTTCAAATTGCAACCAGCAGATTTAGAAATACTCCTGGAAAAAGTAAGACGTTTTCCAGAAGAATGGATAACTAAAAAAATCCAAGTGCCAGATCAACCAGGCTGTGATGGATATGTGGGCCTCCCGCTGACCCCAGGAGCAACCTGGTTGAACATGCAACCAGCAAACAAGCCTTGTCTAAGTGAGATGCCAGATTATAAAAAGCCTTCGGAGTCAATCACGAGTGTAGCATTAGTGAAGGGATCTTGATTCAAGGAAATTTGAGCATGTAGACAGCCTGACTGTCTGCACAGACGGGCCCCCGCGTCTGCCAGCTTAGTTCACATTTCGCGCCATGCTGGGGCTGCCCCCTTAGGCGTTGCCACTTCAGCCTGCCTGCCCCCTGCCTCTCTCTCACTTTACACAGCGGCCTAGCAGGAAGACACAAGGCCCACTCCTAGCTCTCTCTCGTGGGGTGGCCCTGCCGGCCAAAGGGCACAACACACAAGCCTGTGTATCCACCATGACTTAACAATAAACAAAGAAGCCTCCGAAGAAGACGTAAATCATTTGAACCCCGCTACCATACTACCAAAAAATCCTTTTTTTTTATATAAATGGTGGGAAGCCATGGTTGCAGCAGTTGTGTTTGCCTGAGAGGGGGAAGGAAAAAGTATGAAGTCATCTTCACTTCATCACCCTATACAAGAAGCATCTGTCTCTCAACGAGTTATCCTGATGTCGTGTCGCACGTTTTAGATCCCCCAAAACCGGTACAAGCAATCCCGGCCCAAATTTCCGAATTCTCCGAGAATTGTAAGGGGTCCCCGTGACCCCACGCTCAGCGTCCCCCCCTGTTTCTAAGTCACGTGTTTAGGCACTTTTATGTTGCTGTTGTTGTTCAGCTCAGCCAGCTGTTT
>NW_026510611.1:7500-14120 GCF_026875155.1 Cherax quadricarinatus | reverse complement strand
GGGGGTTCCCGGGGGTCAACGCCCCGCGGCCCGGTCTGTGACCAGGCCCCGGGGTGGATCAGAGCCTGATCAACCAGGCTGTTGCTGCTGGCTGCACGCAAACCAACGTACGAGCCAACACCCCGGCTGGTCAGGAACCAAACTTTAGGTGCTTGTCCAGTGCCAGCTTGAAGTGCCAGGGGTCTGTTGGTAATCCCCCTTATGTATGCTGGGAGGCAGTTGAACAGTCTCGGGCCCCTGACACTTATTGTATTGTCACTCCTGGTCTGGACTTTCAGATGTGATCCCATCCTAGTTGACAGTAACCCAGTGCATTGTAAGAAGTTTTTTTTCTCGAGTAACTTCCACGTTGTTAACGTTTGTAAGTGAAGTTATAGCTGATACCTCGTGTCACTGTGTGCGACTCAGATTGAATATCAGCATTGTTCACCGTGTTCATTTCTTTTCTCCTGGCTTGCAGTTTGAGATAGTAGATTCGTTCTCCCTTGTTCATATTGCTTTGTTATAGCGTTAATTTTTTTCAACCGGGGGGAGTCATCCACTCCACCGAGTTTGTTCATTCCTCCAGTAAGAAAGAACGGATCCCTTGTGGTCTGGTGTTCGATTCCTGCTCCAGGAAGATCTTATTCTGACTGTGAAGCACCAGCACCCATCAGTGACTTTGTCATAAACCCAAGAATTACTGTATCGAACAGCCCAAGTTGGGTACTCCTAGCAGAGAGTATACCATGTTATTTAATTCCACAGTCACTAGTGAATGTACCCTTACAGCTAGTTCATGATGTACCAGGTGTTCCCACACCCGGGTATGGATCGTTCAGTAAAACAAGCCAGATTGAAATACTTTTGGCCTCGTATGGCAACTGATATTTCTGAGTATGTTAAGAAATGTAGTGTCTGCATGCAACATAAAGGTAATGCTAATGGTCCTATTCCAATCCAAGTTATCCAAACCCACTTAGCGAACCTTGGGAAAGATTTTGCGCTAGATTTGTTAACAAATTTTTCCAATGTTCCTCCAAGGCAACAAACATTGTGTGTTATGGTAGACCATTTCACCAGATATTGTGAGGTTAGTTCCTATTGCAGATAAGACTGCCGAGACAGTAGCTAAAGCGTTTAAAGAACGCATTATCTGCAGGCATACCACCCCTAAGTCCCATAGTAACAGATAATGGAGGTAAATTCTGTAATGAGATTCTTGAAAATTTGTGTACCTTGTACAAGATCTCTAAATACACCATTGTTCCTCATCATCCTCCCAGCAATGGGTTAGCGGAACGAACCAATAAGAAAGTACTTGATGTCTTGAGAGCCACTATCAATCCCAACAGTGAAAACTTGCGATGAAGTTATACCTGATGGGGCAGTGTGCTTAAATTCTGCTTACAATGTTTCTATAGGTGACACTCCACATTATGCATTGTATGGTGTAGATAAACGTTTGCCTTATGAGTTGCTATATTCTAACCCGAAACCAAATTACATACCCTGATGATTTCATAGAAAACTCGTACCAGCTTAGCTCAAAGTGTTTTTAGAAGAATCGGTGGAACACTTCATAAATCAACAGCAGAATTTACAAGAGTCGCAAACACTCGAGCAAAGCCATCCAAAATCAAAGTAGGTTCGAGAGTTTGCTGATTAACTTTAACAAAACGTCTGCAATGCCAAAGCTTGATCAAAAGTTTGTTGGCCCTTATCGAGTAGTTGAACATATCACTGGTAATAAGTATAAGGTTAGAGAAATTAGTACTGGTCAGTATAAAGAATCGCATTTAGATCATATGAAGTTAGTATGTGATGATAATGATGTTCCAACCCAGACTAATGTGACAGACTCTGACAACCCTCCTGACCCTGTACTCTCTTTCCTCTAAAATAATTTTCAGTCAGACGGGAAATTAAAACCTTGAATGCCCCCGATATTCCTTGCTACAGGTTTAAAATCCTCAAGTTTTGAACTACCATTCTGATTCCCCAAATCCCCCCTGCAGAGTTGGGGTTTAAGGTTTGATATCCCGAGATGATCCATTTCATATTCAATCCATTAAAAGCAGATTTTTTAATAAATAAATTTTTAGATGATAATTAAATTTTTTTTTTTTTTTTTTCTAATTTTTTTTCAGTATTCAAGATTTTTTTTTTTTAATTTTTTAAATTCTGGATTTAAACAGTCTAGATTTGGTGCACCAAATCTGCCTTTCTGTTAACACTTCTTTTTTTTGTATATATTCCTTCCTCAGAATCCGTAGATCCATGAATACAGATCGATCGATCAAATTTTTTTTTTATCACTTCTATTGTGTAATCCCAATGTTGAGTTTCATTCAATGAGTTGTGCTATATTATACCTTGTATTGCATTACAGTTTCAGTTTCGCAAGCTTCCCTTCCAATGTTCTACTTATGTATGTTATAATGTTCAATTTGTTGTGGTACTTTGGGCATTGTATAGAATCAAACCCAAGCCGTACACCCGCCATCTCTAGTTTGTATTAGTTGTATGTCGGGACGGGCATACGTTAGCGTCGCCGAGCTCTCAGTAGTAGTAACCAGTTACCAGTAACCAGTGTACCAGTAGATGACTCACTACCAACCGTCTCTGCCTGAGTCACTGTCTGTATTCCCTATTGTGGCTGACCACAGCAGTATTCAAACACCCCCCTCACATATGGGTACTGGGGGTTTGTCAGTCTTACGAGAGTGAGCAAGGAGGCAGGTCACGGCTGTTAGGGCGCTTCACACATTATCCGTAATATACGTACTTCCAGCCTACGTGAGTATTTCTTTACCCTATCCACGTGTTCGAACCCCACATGATAGTCTCGGGCCCCTGACACTTATTGTATGGTCTCTTAACGTGCTAGTGACACCCCTGCTTTTCATTGGGGGGATGTTGCATCGTCTGCCAAGTCTTTTGCTTTCGTAGTGAGTGATTTTCTTGTGCAAGTTTGGTACTAGTCCCTCTAGGATTTTCCAGGTGTATATAATCATGTATCTCTCCCGCCTGCATTCCAGGGAATACAGTTTTAGGAACCTCAAGCGCTCCCAGTAATTGAGGTGTTTTTAAACTCCGTTTTGCGCGCCGTGAAAGGTTCCTGTACATTTTCTAGGTCAGCAATTTCACCTGCCTTGATAGGTGCTGTTAGTGTGAAACAATATTCCAGCCCAGATAGAACAAGTGACCTGAAGGTGTCATCATGGGCTTGGCCTCCCTAGTTTTGAAGGTTCTCATTATCCATCCTGTCCCTTTTTCTAGCAGATGCGATTGCTGAGATGCTGAGAAACCTACTATCTGTCTTTTTTATCCTTTTTTGACTTATATGTTTTTATCACGTCTCTTTTTTTACTCCTATCAAACAAAGATGTCCTTCAAACATGCTTATTCCAATTTTTAGTTTAGTATACGATATACGACCATTTTTAAAATGTAATAACGTTGGTAAATTACCGATATGTTGGGTAAAAGGGCACAAGTGCAAACTAATGTGGCATTTTTTTTATGACAACGTTTCGCTCTCCAGGAGCTTTGTTAAGATGTTACATATAATTTCATGGTTGTGATGAATGGGTTTTGGAAAAACCGACAAGTTGAAGATTTGAAGACACTTATGCAACATATGGGAATCTTTTATTCAGGAAACTTTTCGCCACACAGTGGCTTCATCAGTCCATTTCAAAGCAGAAGGTGTAAGGAGAGGAGGAGTATGAGGTTAATCAGTCCCTCAGCCTGGAAGTCGATGTGTTTAGTCCTCAATCTTGTAGAATGTACAGCATAGGGCCCTAGGGCGTGGCTTTATACTGTAGTGAGGTGAGGTGAAGCAGGCGGAGGCGGGGTCATAGTGGTACCATCCACTAGTCGAAGTAGGTCTTCGTCCAAAGGTTGAACAAGTGTTGAAGAATTCTTTGTAACAAGAACCCATGATGCTGCAGTGTCTGACAGTTGTGATGAATGGTTTGAAAAACCATAATACATGGTCTTACTGTATTTATGTATAACCTCTGTGTCCATGTAAGTGAATGTGACCTGACCTAACTAGGTTAGGGCATTGGCTTAAGCCGGTAGGAAACTTGATAAATTAGACACATGTGCAACTCTTGGGTATCTTTATTGATGAAACGTTTCGCTACACAGAGGCTTCATCAGTCCATACAAGGAGAATCTTGAAGAACAGGAGGAGAAGGGAGGTAATCAGCCCCTCAACCTTGAGTCTATGTGGTCAGTCCATCAATCTTGAATAGAATACGGCATAAGTATTATTATTATTATTAAAGATTAGCCAGTATTCTCCCGGCCCGGGCCTTTTCCAAGTGGTGGCCCGGCCTTGGCTCCCTCTTTAGGGAGTGTCTGAGACCTAAGTCTCCCATGGGAGGAGGCACAAGTACCTCCTCATCTTTGGGACCAACTGTCCCCGGGGCCTAGCCACAAGCTAGGCTCTGGTCTGCCATCCCGCCCCAAGGGGGCAAATGGGAATGACATCTTATGAGCTAAAGGCTCGGGCTCAGGCACCTACCCTACCCTAGAAGGGTTAGGCATGGTGTCGATCTACGGCATAAGTGCGGAGAAGGAGCTTATAAAGCGTAGGCAGGAGAGGTGCAGCCGTTGTAGGTGGTGTCACATTTGTTCAATGTGGAAGTAGGTCGTGCCCAAGGGTTAGGCAAGTGAAGAATTCCCAAGTATTAAGATCCCAAGAAGTTGCAGTGTCTGACAGGATTGTAGATCAATGATTCAGATAACCGACACGTTGATAAATTGAACCATTGAATTTTATAATTATATATATATATATATATATATATATATATTATATATATATATATATATATATATTATATATATATATTTTATATATATATATATATATATATATATATATATATATGTCGTGCCGAATAGGCAGAACTTGCCAACTTGGCTTAAATAGCAACGCTCATCTTGCCATATAGGACAAGTGAAAATTTGTGTATGCAATAATTTCGCCAAAATCATTCTGAACCTAACGAAAAAAATATATTTCACTGTGTTTGTTTAGTATTAAATTATTGTAAACAAATCTAAAATATATTTAGTTGGGTTAGGCTAAAATAAATTGGGCTTGTTATAATAAGGTTAGGTAAGTTTTCTAAGATTCTTTTGGAGCAAAATTATAAATTTTTACATCAACATTAATGAAAAAAATATATCTTTAAACGTATAAGAGAAAATTTTTAGAAAGGACTTAATTTTAAATGAGTTCTTGCTAATTGACCAGTTTTTACATATTCGGCACGACATATATATATATATATATATATATATATATATATATATATATATATATATATATATTATATATATATATATATATATATTATATATATATATATATATATATATATATATATATATATATATAATATATATATATTTTGTCGTGCCGAATAGGCAGAACTTGCGATCTTGGCTTAAATAGCAACTCTCATCTTGCCATATAGGACAAGTGAAAAATTTGTGTATGCAATAATTTCGCCAAAATCATTTTGAACCTAACGAAAAAAATATATTTCACTGTTTTTGTTTAGCATTAAATTACTATAAACAAATCTAAAATTTATTTAGTTGGGTTAGGCTTAAAAAAATTGTTCTTGTTATAATAAGGTTAGGTAAGTTTTTAAGATTCTTCTGGTAAAAAAAAAAAATTTTTAAAACTAAAAATTTAATGAAAAAATTTATCTTTAAACGTATAAGAAAAATTTCAAAAGGACTTAATTTTAAATGAGTTCTTGTAATTGACCATTTTACATATTCGGACGACATTTATATATTTATATATATTATTATATATATTATATAATATATAATTTTTTGGGAAAATTACATTTAGCTAAGATCATTATATACATAACAGTAAATTTGAAAAAGATAATTATATTTATCAGTTAGACAAGTAGGAATTTTGGGAAAATGGGTGCAAAAAATGTCCCCCTTCGATACCTACCACTGTCATATCCCAAGTTGCTCTGGCCTTTTTTAAAATAAAATATAAAAACACCCGGAATGCTTTAAATTAAAAATTTTTTGGGCTGTATTTAAAAATAATAAATGGTTATATATACACAATTCAGAACAAAAGGAAAATTATTTTTAATATCACCCCCAATTTGAAAAAAGGAGTTAAAATTTGTATCATACCAAAAAACCCCCTAACTAAATTATAACAAAATTGGCCAGAATTAACAAAAATTAGAAGTTATTGAGGTTCCTGGAGCTGTTTGTCCAGTCGTCTGATATCTCAAGATGCGGGGAGACATCCGCCAATTTGCCCCCATTTGGGGTGTCAACACATTTTTAACTTAGAGCACAAAAATTTCTCCCCATTTCCCAACTTTAAAAACACAAATTCAACCCAAAAGATGGCGAGTTCTTTCTTTTTTTCAATGCATACTTCTTTTAAAAATACTTTTAGGCTCTATTTCCTTAAATTACCGTTTTTCCGGAAAATATGTACGTTTTTTCCCACAATATTTTTATATATTTAATTTTATATATTTATATATATATATATATATTTTTTTAAAATATATATTTTTAATAAAATTTAAATATATATATAAACATTCTTTCATATATCATAATTT
>NW_026510611.1:0-2500 GCF_026875155.1 Cherax quadricarinatus | reverse complement strand
CTGCAGAATAAGATTATATATAGATAGCGTTTACCCCTCTGTGTAGATTGACTTGATAAAGCTCTACACAGAGCGAAGCACGGTAAGGCTCTACACAGACCGAAGCAAGATAAAGCTATACACAGAGTGAAGCGACTAAATCAAGCTTTACGCAAACTGAAACATGACAAAGCTCTAAACAGAGCGAAACGTTGACGCACTAAAAGCTTATTCTATACCTGTCTGTCCTCAACAACCCGTGACGCCAGCATCACCTACTGGCAAATACTTGGAGTAAGAATGCATACTAACCCAGAGTACGCAGCACCCAAAATGGAGCCAATTTCGGGGAGAACACGTCGGGAGACACTACACACAGACCTTACCTAAGGAAATCTCTTTTCCCTTTTTGGGCCCCTTCATACCCTTTCCCGAAAATGCGTAGGGGGACAACATGCATACACATTTTGTAAGGGCCAAATTTTGTACAAACCCCACAATAGGTAAATTAAAAAAAGGCTAGATAGCTGGTCTACTCCTTTTTCCCTTCCCCCACCCGGGAAGTCCCAGAATGGAATTCAGAGAAGTAAAAGCAAGACACACAAAAGTACAAAATTAATAGTGAAGTCTTGAGAGAGTAAGAGGCATTTTACAGTTTGAATTTTACAAAAAAGGGCCCCTCTGTAATGAAATTGTGGGACCCATACCTCGGAGAAGTGGGTTAAAAAAGGCTTCGGGGACAAAGTTTGGGGTTTCTAACCCCGGGCCCTGGAAAATTTTTTTGCTTCCCTTTTTAACAGCCCGTTTATCAGGGCCCGATCTACCGGGGGGCCTGGTCGTGGACCAGGTCGCGGGGGGCTTTATCCCCGGGAAAACCCTCTAGGGGTCTAGGTAGACCCCCTCTTTTATTAGTTTGAATTTTTTGTTTAAAAGCCCCGGAGGGCGAAACGCTACAATTAAAAATACCCCCAGTTGCACATATGTTGATTTTAATTTTTTCGGATTGTATCCCTTAAGTACAAGGTTCTCTGTTTTTTCCAGTCTGCATTTCGACTGCCTTAAAAAGGTGTTTGAGAAACGGGACTTTAAGAGAGTCATCATTTTCTTGGATCCCTTGTTTTGAAGTCAGATGACCCAAAAACTCCAGTGTGGGTATCAAAATGACTAAAGGCCCGAACCCGAAACACTTGTCCTGTTTTCCGACCAATTTACCTAACCTAACATTCGTATTTCAAGTACCCAAGTGTACTTCCCGTTTGCCACGTCTGTCACGACCTACCCCTACTACCCCTTAAAAATGGCACAAGGCCTTTCCGTCTTTTTTTTTCATTAATTTTTTAGCCGTGTGATCACTCAGCAGAATAAAAATATTTTTGAAGTTCATTCGACTTGATTTTGATGTTTTTTCCTGACCCCAAACCTGGGTGGTAATTATCAAAAAATTTAAAAAAAGATGACCTTATCTCAGCATTTTCATGACTATAAAAAAAGGTCACTATACTAGGGCCTGGGTTTCTTTTTTTCCCTCTTTTGTTTTGATAGAACCCAAAATTTAGTTTCCACTTTTATGTCTTATAAAATTTTATATATATATAATAATATATATATTATAAAATTATATATTAATATATATTTATATATATTTATAAATAAATTATATATTTAATTTTTTAATATATATATGGCGGGGGTTAAGCAGGAATGGGTTTAGGTTAGATAAGAATAGGTAAAATGTTAGAATTAGGTTGGTGACTTAAATTTAAGTGGGTTTAGGTGAGGTACTGCCTGGCAAAGCTTTGGTTAGACATGGTTATGTTAGAGAGTTTAAGGTGCTTAGGGAAGGAACAGGTTAAAGTAGACAAGGTTGGTTAAGTACCTTTAGATTTCGTTGTTAGGTATAATCTGTTAAGCTTGAGTTTGGCAGGGGTAGTTATGTTAGACAGGCAAGTTAGCTTAGGTTTCACTAGGCTAGGTGAGGACAGTCTACTTAAGTCATGAGTCCCTAGGAAACAAAAGTGGTCTAGCAAGTCGCCTCAGGAAAAAACCAAAACAAGGTCATTGGAATCATCAGCAAAACTATGGCTACCCCCAAAACCGCCATTACTCTATAATTTCCTTGGTCTTTTTCTCCCCTTCAATGATCCAAATTCCCCCCGTATAATTCCAGGTTGTGAAACAAAATGCCTCCCCAAAAATTTTTTCCTGCCATATGAAATACACTGTATTTAGAATAAAATACCCATGCAAACAACTTTTTTGTACGTGTTAGTTGAGTCCCGGGTAAAATTTTTAAAAATAAATAAAAATATTTTAAGAAAATAAATGTTTCGTAATAAAAGAAAATAATAAATAATATTAATAAAAAAAATTTCGAGACATTTCTCATCGGTTTTAAAATCCTCGAATATGCTATAAATGGAAAAAAAATTTCCAATTATCCCAAGGAAACAGTGTGGATAAAAGAAAAGAATATCCCGATATAATTGCAAAAGTCACTTGAACGAGTGTCCTCAGGCGTAAA
>NW_026510610.1:0-14568 GCF_026875155.1 Cherax quadricarinatus | reverse complement strand
TCTTCACCCTTTTCACAAATTTTGAAAAAATATTCACAAAAAAAAAAAAAGAAAGAAAATAAATGTAAAAAAGGGAGAGCAACCTCTCGACAAAAGTGATTGTTGATGTTGATGTTACAACCTGGCCAGTACAACTCTGTCTTAATGTTGATGTTGATGTTACAACCTGGCCAGTACAACTCTGTCTTAATGTTGATGTTGATGTTACAACCTGGCCAGTACAACTCTGTCTTAATGTTGATGTTGATGTTACAACCTGGCCAGTACAACTCTGTCTTAATGTTGATGTTGATGTTACAACCTGGCCAGTACAACTCTGTCTTAATGTTGATGTTGATGTTACAACCTGGCCAGTACAACTCTGTCTTAATGTTGATGTTGATGTTACAACCTGGCCAGTACAACTCTGTCTTAATGTTGATGTTGATGTTACAACCTGGCCAGTACAACTCTGTCTTAATGTCTTCAATATTGCTGTTTTATGTATTACTGTTATCTTGCTCTACTCTTCCCTTATTTTATTGTATTGTTCTTGTATGTTCTTGTGTGATATTTATGTACTGCTGTACTGTTCTGCTGTATGTTACTGTATTTTTCTTATGTGTTACAGTTTTGTTCTTGTGTGTTACTGTACTGTACAGTTTTGTGTTGTTCTATTGTTATTATGAGGTACTTTTCTAGACAGTTCTTCATTATTTATTTTTTGTGTTTTCCGTCACTCGATCAATCACAATCTTGACATATTCATTCCTTGGTATAATCAACAGGCAATACACAAACACTAATATTTATGTGTTAGTAGGGCAGTCCCTTGCATGTTACAGTAGTAATTTTCCTGTGTTTTAAGTTACTCCACTGTTAACAAAGAACATAAAAAGGGGGAACACTGCAGGGGGCCTGTTGGCCCATACTAGGCAGGTCCTTTACAATTCATCCCACTAACAAAACATTTGCCCAACCCAATTTTCAATGCCACCCAAGAAATAAGCACTGATGTGAAAGTCCCACTCAAATCCAACCCCTCCCACTCGTGTACTTATCCAACCTAAATTTGAAACTACCCAAAGTCCCAGCCTCAATAACCCAACTAGGTAGACTGTTCCACTCATCTACTACCCTATTTCCAAACCAATACTTTCCTATGTCCTTTCTAAATCTAAACTTATCTAATTTAAATCCATTACTGCGGGTTCTCTCTTGGAGAGACATCAAGACCTTATTAATATCCCCTTTATTAATACATATCTTCCACTTATACACTTCGATCAGGTCTCCCCTCATTCTTCGTCTAACAAGAGAATGTAACTTAAGAGTCTTCAATCTTTCTTCATAAGGAAGATTTCTAATGCTATGTATTAATTTAGTCATCCTATGCTGAATGTTTTCTAACGAATTTATGTCCATTTTGTAATACGGAGACCAGAACTGAGCTGCATAATCTAGGTGAGGCCTTACTAATGATGTATAAAGCTGCAGTATGACCTCTGGACTTCTGTTGCTTACACTTCTTGATATAAATCCCAGTAATCTATTTGCCTTATTACGTATGCTTAGGCATTGTTGTCTTGGTTTAAGGTTGCTGCTCACCATAACCCCCAAGTCCTTTTCGCAATCTGTATGGCTAAGTTCTACATCATTTAACTTATAAGTACTAGGGTTATGGGCACTCCCAAGCTTCAGAACCTTGCATTTATCTACATTGAACTGCATCTGCCACTTTTCTGACCAAGAGTAGTTTGTTTAAATCCTCCTGAAGTTCCATAACATCTACGTTTGAATCAATTATCCTACCTATCTGTGTCATCAGCGAATTTGCTCATATCACTAGTAATTCCCTCAAGATCATTGATATATATTATAAACAACAACGGCCCAAGACTGATCCCTGTGGAACGCCACTTGTTACAAATCCCCACTCGGATTTAACCCCAGGAATGGATAGCTGCTGTACCCAAACTTTTCTTCTCAAAATGGTTTAGAATTACTTTACAGAAATTACATTTTTTTCCCATAAACACTACCATAAATTTAAAGGGGTGGACCGGTAAGCCAGCGGAAGGCCTGGGTCAGATGCCCAAAAAGCTCCAACAGCGGGTCATCATTGAAGACCCGCGTCTTCAATGGTGAGGGGTTCTTATCCCAAACTGGACTTTTACTTTTTCTTGATTGGAATTTAAATGCCTACTATTCCAGAGGCGCTTTTAAGCTTGTCTTGACTTACATTTAGAAATTAGGAAAGGTAATCATCAATCTTCAGTGGCGATCTTTAAAACTTTTAGTCCTTGATGTGTTTTCTTCAGAGGAGCAATCTTTAGGTAGGTTAGTAGAAAGGTTTAAGGTTAGTAGAACTGAGTTAAGGTTATAGAACTGAGGTTAAGTTATAAACTGAGTTTAAGTTGTGAACTGATTTATAAAGGTTCTGATTTTTTATTAAAAAAATTAGTTTGTGAGAATTACTTTTTCGGTTCCCCTAATTTAAATTATTATTTTACTTTTATACTGCTATAACAGCCGTGTGCCTTCTTGGCCTTTTTTAAAAACTGTATGTTATGGACTAAGCCAACATAAAACTTATTTTGCTTACTGTACTTCCTTAAAAGGTGCTTTTTGGAGAAATATTTAAAAGTGAAATGTTTTTTCGAGCGATAATTTCTGAGTGTTGCATCTGACTCACTTCAGACCTTCCCATACTGATAACTTTAATTTCATCTTGAAGATTAATGTGATTGTGTATTTAAGATTTTGGGTCTCTTAAAGGTATGAATTAGATTGGGCTGCATATGCTATAATTTACCATTTTTAATTAAAAAAATTTTGGATTTTATTTCTACATGACTTGTGAATGCCTCTTCTGATTCACTTCAAATATATAATTCTAATATCTAAGTGCGTTATCAACCTAGCAGCACTCTGCACTTTCCAATGGCTTGCACTGGGGCACAGTGGACTGGGTTATGGAATACTTGGATACATTAATCAGATCGAGCAAGACTGAAAATGCAACTAGTTGAGGATATGTCTCTCCCACTAATGGTTTCTTCAGTGAGGTTTTATATAGTGGCGGAGGTCAGGTCACCGTACGTTGAGAGGAAGGAAATGGACGGAGCTGGGCGATGGCTGTGTTCTGCTCCGGTAAATTACATCATGCTAATATTTTAGATATAATGATTCTCCCTATATTCTGATTAAGTGTCATGGAACGCCTTTCCAACTGAACAAAAGAAACTAATGGAAAAATAAATAAATGAAATGACTGGGGAAAAATTAGAATAATGATTTGAGGATTTTACTTAAAATTTAAATATAATAAATATGGCCTTCGGTTCTTTTAGTTGGGCAGGAGTAGGTAAGGCCCTGGATAGATCTTCTGATATTATTGATGTAGGTTATCCTGGGCGAAGGGTGATAATCCGATGTTTTGGAAATTTTTCCTACCACTTGGATGGAGCACCACAAGTAGAACGGGCAAGGGCCAGTAGTAGTAAAAAATGTAATAAGTATTATTAACATATGTCTTGCTCCTTATCTGGCGTCTATCCTGGATGACCACGTCAGGAACAGAGCTGTAATAAAAAAAAAAATAAACTGGTTACCCATAGTCATGATAATATAACATTAAGAATTGAAAAGAATGATAAATGCCAAAATCATTACTGGTAACCAGCAAACAAAAAAAAGAAAAAAACAGTGATACTCCTGGTATATCACCCTACCTGATTAGGAGAAGAGTGGAGGTAAAGTGACTCTCAAACTTCAACCCACACCAGAAAGGGTCAACATTACCAGGAGTAGAAACTAACAAATGGGACACCAGGAACTAGTTTCGCCCCAGCCCGCCAAGGGGTGGGGGTGCACGCGACGTAACTAATGGTTCCTGGTGGCCCGAACAACCTTAATCCACTTACATCTACTTTTCCCTCACAATACCCCCTTCCAAAACTTATGGACGGAGTCAATAAGTCAACGAACAGAGGGAAAAGAACTAAACACAACCTCGGCTCAGCCAATCTGAAAAGTGGTTTTCAGAGCCAGAAATAAAAAAACGACTTTAAACTTATAGGGCTGAATAGCCAGAGCCCATCTCAAGAGTCTGCTATTTGACCCGTTAAAGTTTTCCAAGTACATCAGTGGTTTGTGATCTGTTTCAAGCAAAAAGGGTTTACCGTATAGGTAGTATTTAAATCTACTTATCCCCCCATACTAACGCATAACATTCTTTCTCTCCATATGGAATATCTTTCTTCTCGGGGCAGAAGCTTCTTACTGGCGAAAGATACTGGGAAAGGTGTCTCCTCATAATATTGCAGTAGAAACAGCCCCGAGTCCAGAATGGGGGGAAATCTGTTTGGGAGATAAAAAATTTATTAATATCTGGTATTTTAGGACAGGGGGGTTTGTAAATATCCTTAATTTCTTCAAAGCTTTGCATGGCTTCTCAGAACAACAAAAGAGTTCCTTGACACCCTTTTTTCAAATATCTGTAAGAACTGAAGTTAAGCTACTTAGATTTGGTACGAAACTTCTATAGAATTTACAAAATCCAAGGAAACTTCATTTTTTTGGTAGCAGGGAACGTACTTTCTAAAACAGCTTTGGTCTTATTAGGAAGTGGTGAGAAGTTGTTGTCAGAGATAATGAACCCAAGGTATTGTACCTTATGATAGCCAAGAAAGCACTTTTGTGGTTTAACTGTAAGTCCATGACTTTAGTCTTTTCAAAACAAGCAATAGTTTTTTTTAATGGTCTTCCCAGACATTTGTCATGATATAAATTTTATCAAAATACACTGAAACATTCTTTAGATCAGAAAGAACTATTCTCATAAGCCTAAATACGGGGCACATGGGGTAACCAAGCCGAAAGGCATTGTGCGATTTTGGCATTAGACCTCTATGAGTAGGGAAAGCAGTGTATGGTTTCGAGTCTGGGGGTAATGGCACTTGATGGTATGCTTGTGAGATGTCTAATTCCGAGAATAATATTGCAGTCATGGGAATTTATACAAGTCCCTGATCAATTACGGCATGGGTTCTGCATCCCATTTTGTTATAGTATTCAAATAACGAAAATCTTGTGCCAGTCGGTAAGAATTATCGGGTTTCTTAACCATAACTGGTGAACAAAAGCTGATTTCGAAGTTTCTATGAATTAAGTTAAATAGTTTGTCAACCTCATTATCAAAAGTTTTCCGTAAGTGAACGGGAACAGGGTAGATTTTCCGCCTTAAATGGTTCATGATCCGACAATTCAATCTTGTGTACAAAGTGGTGGTAAGTCCTGGTACTTCTGTGATACGTCACAAAATGTGTTTACTAAGGCACATATTTGAGACTTTTGTTTATTTGGCAAGTCGTTGTTAATGTTGACATTTGACTTCTTTGGTGAGGGATCATGCGTTAAGAAAATCCAGTAGGTCCTTTGATTCTGTAAAAGATTTGTCATCTATAATACAAACGTCACTCGTACGAATCACCACTTGTAACCACGCTGTAAAAAATAGTATTTTCGTCAAAGGAATTTACACAAAGATTAACTTCTCTTCGATGGTACCTTTTCAAAATATTGACGTGATACATTTCTTTACCCTTGACATCCAAGATATAATCACCTTTTTACAGACCTTCACTACTTTATACGGTCCGCGCCAGGTAAAATTTGCAATTTGCTGGATTTGTCAGGTAGGAGAACTAAAACCTCATCACCAACATAAAACGTACGCTTTGGGGCTTATGGTCAAAATAGGGCTTGTACGTTTCCATAGACATCTCTAGGTTTTTACCGACCAAAGCGGCGGTTTCTTCCAATCGTTCCCTTAGATCTAAAAGAAACGATAACGTTTTGAACCTCAGGTTTAAATCTTTGGACCAAAGTTCATTTAAAATAGATAGTGTTCACGAGCTTGTCTCCCATAAGCAATTCAAAAGGGGAATAACCAAGTGAATCACTTGGAATCTCGCGCATTGCGAAAAGAGCACATGGTAAAAATCTATGCCAGTCCGTTGGTTTAAGAATAGTTTTTTTTAATATTGACTTTAGGGTGGCATGTTGTCGCTCCACTCTTCCGTTACACACGGGTGGGAAGGTGTAGTGAAAAGAGGTTTAAACCCCACAAGTTGATAAACGTGTTCCATTAATTCTGAAGTGAATTGTGCCCCTTTGTCAGACAGAATTTCACGAGGTATACCTACACGTGAAAAAATAGAAAAAAAGGCTTCTGCGACTTTTATGGGCGTAATGGGTTTTAAGGTACCGCCTCTGGGAAGCTGGACGCATAGTCAATCATAGTTAAAATATATATTATGACCTCCTGATGAGCGAGGTGTGATAGGACCAACTATATCTACTGCAACCCTTGCAAAAGGACTGAGAAAATTGGCATCTTTACCATAGGAACTCCTAGTTCTACCCTTCTGCGTGGGAAAATTGACATACTGGGCATGATCTGCAGTACTTATAGATGTCAGAGGACATACAGGCCAGAAATATAGGTCCCTTTATTTTATTATAGGTCTTCCTATGTGAAAAATGGCCAGAGACTGGCAAGTCATGAGAAATCTTTAAATGGTTTCCCGGGAATCCCGTGGAATGACTAACAGGCTTCGACCAACGTCATTGGGTTTGTCCGCAGACACTATAGCTTGAACAAAAGATCGTGTTTGAACTCAAACTTTTAAGAAAATTTCTCTCTGTATCACCTTGCCATTTAAAAGTTAATTTCCGAGATTCCTCTAAGGAAGGACAAATCTTTTGAAGATCCTCTAAATCTATGTGAGACACCTCAATTGGCTTTCCTTTTGAAAGAACTAATGGATGGATAGGTTTTTACCTTAGACTGAGCTCTGGGAAGGACTTAATTGTGTCTAGTTGGAAAGATTGTGCCACACGTAGTTTTCCACTGGTGTCTGCGTCGTCCAGTTTAAGTGACTGACTTACTAAAGGTGTTACCGGAGTTTTGTAACCATCAGCTCTCTGATTTAAGTTATTCAACTGAATCTTATCTGGAACTATCTGTGAAGAAACAGATATTAGGTTCCAACCCTTCCTTGGAAACCCAAAGTCCAAACAGTTCTTTTCAGATGGGGAAAATCGCCCCTTGTATGTCCCCAACCAAAACAGAACACGAGGTTATAGGGGCAACTACGGCATCTACCCATCCTGAGAACCATTTGCACCTAACGAAACACTGACTGTTGGAAAAGAATCGCTTTTTTCCTAAATAGCCAGTTAATTTAGTGGACTTATAACGTGAAGAAACTAGGTTAGGGAAAAGCTTTCATGAATAACAATACAGGAACATCCAGTGTCCCCTAAGAATGGTTGACACATTCATGCCATTTACTGTACCTTCACTAAAAGGTGCGTTTATGTTTTTATTCAGTCAAACATTTACCGACATTTTCACCTTTTTTTTCTAGGACAGCGGGCCGTCTATGACCCCACTCATTACAGTTTAAACGCTTTACTGTGAAGGCCGTGGAATTCTTAGGTACGGAGGGTTTGGAAACCCTCAGATTGCTTAGGCACAACAGGCTTATATCTGCTAACGCTCTTTAGGGTAGTTATTATGACGCACGCATATATCAGCAGATTGTGCCATTTCCGTAGCCGTATGAACGTTTCCCTTCTTTAATGAATATTCGTAAGTCAGAGTTTACAGAAGAAAGGAATTGATCTCCTACCATCAGGTCTCGTAAAGACTCGAAAGCGTGGTCGACCCCAAACACTATCAAACCACGGGTCAAATAATCTGAAAAGTGTTAAGAATTGCATATAATTTTGATTAGGAGTTATTTTAATGTGTCTAAACTCCGACCTGTAATGAGTAGTTTTTTTGAAAGCCTGTAGTATAGCTTCCTTCAACAGGCTATAACTAGAAATAACATCAGAGGTTAGGGTGGAATAGACATTTAATGCTGAACCTGACAGTAGTAAGCCAAGCCTAGTAGCCCAAGAGTCTGATGGCCAGTCACTGAGTAGCAGTACTCTCGAATCGAGTAATATATGCCGCTATGTCATCTTGTTCTGAGAAAGGTGGGATTTGTGGCATCCTAATATGAAAGGTTTTTGGGAAGGGTATTCTAGTAAACCCCCTTTATCTATTTTTCTGCTTAGATAGTTCCCACCTTTTTGGCTTCAATTCCAACCTTGATTGTTCTAACTCAATTTCCTTCAATTTGAAGGCTGCCTCTCTTGCCTGAACTCTATCTTCTCTAGCTATCCTTTCCTGTTCGATTTTATCCTCCCGAGCTAGTCTTTCCTGTTCCTTTTTCTCTTCAATAGCCATTTTTAGCAGTAATGTAATTATCAAGGCTTTGCCCAGTAAATCCCATTTCCTTTCCAGCTTTCAACCAGAAATCAAAAACCCATTTTGATAAAAAATTTACCACCCAACTTAAACTGTTTTAAATTTAAAAACAACAAAAACTCTGTTACAAAAGGGGGAACACAGTCCGCACACTTTAAATTTTCCCAAAGTAGAAAATGAAATAAATTTTTCTCCCGGAAGAATCACTTGTGGGCCCAATAGCCTTCACAAAAGCAAAATCACACGGTTCACACAGGGGGGGTTACATCAAAGTTCCCCAGGCCAACAAATAGGTAAACTTCTAAACCGAACCTTAGAACCAAAACAAGGGAAAAGTCAAAACACCAGAAGCTTGACACCTAAACTAACTCCCCTTTTCTATCTTTTTAAAATTTTATACCACAACCAGTTGAACCATCAGACGAGTTGCTTCAAGATGGGATCCTGGCAAGGTCCCATTGTCAGTGGAACGCCTTCCCACTAACAAATAAAACTAATAAAAAAATAAAAAAGAAAACGACGGGAAAAATAAGAATAAGATTTTTGAGGATTTTTACTTAAAAATTTAAATATAATAAAAAAATTGGCCTGGGTTCTTGATTTGGGGCAAGTAGGAAAGGCCCGATAGATCTCTGATATTTTTGATGGGGTTATCCTGGGCGAATGGTAAATCCGAGTTTTGGAAATCCCCTACCACTTGGATAGCCCACAAGTAGAACGGGGAAAGGGGCCAGATAATAGAATAATGTTAAAAAGTCCATTAAAAAATGCCCTTCCCCTTTTCGGGCTCTATCCGGATGCCCACGCCAGGAACAAGCGGGTAATAAAAAAAAACGGGTTACCCGGGTCAAAATAATATAAAAATTTTTAAAAAGGGAAAAGATAAATGCCAAAATCATACTGGTAACCAGAAACAAAAAAGGAAAAAACGTAAAACCCCGGGAGATCACCCTACCTGTTTAGGAGAAAGGGAGGTAAAGTGACTCGCCAAACTTAAACCCACCGGGAAAGGGTCAATATTACCAGGAGAAAAAATTTTAACAAAGGACACCGGGAATTTTTTTTCGCCCCAGCCCGCTAGGGGGGGGGGGGTGCGCGACTCCCCCCGCAATGGTTCCGGGTTGCCTGAAAAAACCCTAACCCCTACTTACCCTTTTTTTCCCTCACACACAATTCCCCTGAAAGCAAAACACACACATTTTCCCCAAAGCTGGTACACAGTAGGTACCGGGCCTTAAGGGGCTCTGACCCCCAGGGAGAGTTTGACCAAGTTTGACTAAGCAAACCAATGAGTATGGGGATAATCTTGCCCTGTAGTTCACTATCTATTGAATATAATAATAATCTTTATTTCTACAAGTACAAGGTAACAGCTGACCCTAACTAAATTCAGTGCAAAAAGAAATCGCTTGTTACGAACATTTCAGTCAAATTTAGTCGTTTTTGCCCAGGATGCGCCCCACACATCGACTAACACCCGGGCCCCTTTTTTCTGAGGGGTGAACATAGACATAGATTTTTTAAAGGGAAACGCTTCAAATTTTCCAGCCGTACCTGGGATTCTACTGGACCTCAGTGGTGAGGATGTTCTAACAACCAGTGAAAAATGTTCAAAATCAACCATGAACATTTTCTCATCAGACCAGTGAACAGTTCAAAATCAACCATGAACATGTTCACAACAACCAGGAACAGTTCAAAACAACCAACGGAATTTCATTCGCCCCCTGCCAGGGTAGTGTCGTAGTGCTCTGCACCCCCTGCCGTGTGTCAGTTACCTGGTGCAGTGGTGTGAAGGGGTGCTGTCACACCTGCTAACAACTTAGTGCACTTTTATCGTCGATGGGGGGTTAGTCTGAGACGAAGGATAAATACTGTAGCATCGGCTACTTAAAGGAACGAAAACGACATTCTGCGCAAGTCTTATTCCCAAAAGATCATAGGGGAGATTTTAGGAGTACAAGATAGTGACTTGTAGGGTGTAGCTTGAACGGAGGACAACGAATTTTCGTAAAACTGCTATCAGCAAGGGTTTTTATAAAATCTTTTAATCCCCAGTTTCAGGACGTGAGTTTTAAAAACTCACACAGCGTCACTGAAGAATGATAGATGTTTTCAGGGTATTAACGGGGACAAGTACGCAACGTTCCCTTTGGGGCAACGGGGCAGATAAAGGGAAAAGTTTTGAGAATATGGGAGGGGTGCTTTTATCTCAACTGGTACGTGGGGGGCAGGACCTTCTGGTTTCCAAAGGGGGTTTTTTCAACCTAAAAATGATTTTGAGGCACCCAATCCCATCCATTGTCCCTACAAGATTTCAGGACGCAGGTAATGGAAATGTACCCAACAACACGACAGCCGCCTAGTGGTGAGTATGATCACAAGCGGGACCTGTACAAGCAAAGACATTGCCGGGCCCTGGGTGGACGCGCGCCCCTGTTTAAAAAGGTGGCAGTTGAGGAACAAACATGGGTGGGGGCGTGGGTTTTTGGAGCGAGATAGTGGATCGGGCACACAGGACGGGTGGTGAGGGAGTCCCGCCCCCAACTGCCTGATCAGGTTCGTCCCGTGGATAAGGGGGAGCACAAGTAAAAGAGAAATTCTTAGTTTGAGGGGAATTGGGTGGGGGTGTTAAAGACGTTTCACCACCAAAAGGGACTTTACTTTGGGGCGTGGTCATTGGGGAGAACTTCGCTTCCCAAAATTGAGACATGATAATTTGGGCGTGATGGTGGTTTGGAGTCGCCATTGACTCTTAAACCATTCCAGGGGGAGGTGGATTTCATCGAAGGTAACATCACCAAGATATGTTAACATGACTGCACGAGAAAGAGGGCCCTAATCAATTCTGATGACGCCCCTACCCTGCACAAAGGGGGGGAAACAACTAGGTGAAGTGTGCAGGAGTGGTGTAGGTGGGGTACCTGATGAGGCACCGGAAGAAGGGGGGAGGGAAAGAGACCCCTGAAGGTGTCAAAAGTAAATTCAAGCTCTGATTTTTAAAGATGGAAGGAAGCAGGGGGGGAAACTTTTAATAGGCCTTAGGTGTATTTTGTAAATGTTAAGGTTTTTGTCGGGATAAAGAGATTGGTTTTGTAATTTCTGAATAAACTAGAGTGGATGTTGTGTTTCCTTTTCAGGGGCACAATTTCAAAAGGGAGGGTTTTGGAGGGGGCGGATTTCGAGTATTTTCCCTGCCCTCTCCCCGTCAAAAGGGGTGTGGGAATTTTTAAAAAGGGAGACGAGCCCGTTTTTTTTGGGAGAGAAGCGAGGGAGGGGGGAGGGAGGGGGTTTTCGTGTGATGGGGGGGTGGGGAAACGTGGTCTTTTGTGAGTGTGATGCCCGCAGAAAAATAAAAAAAGGAAAGAATGATTTTTGGGGTGGAGGATCTTTTGGGTTTTTTTTTTTTTAAGTCATGCCAAGGGGGCGATATTGGGGGGGACTGGGAAAAGTGAATCAGGGGGCTGATTGACCCAAAAAGGGCTGGGTATATGTCGGGCTCTTAGGGATTTTTTTAAGGGGTTTAGGTTTTTCGTGACCTTTGGGGGAGCGGTGTGGGAGACTGAATATACGTTTGTTAGGAGTGGTTATGCTGCAGACTAGATAAGTGTACCTTTCTCAGGGTTGGACTGAAATCTTTCATACTGTTGAGGGTACAAGTCAATCATAGGGGAGTGGTGGGGAGGGGTTGGTGGGGGCGCTCGCGGGAAAAATATAGAATTTTGGAAAATAAATATAAGTGTGTTAGGTGATGAGGAGGTTGGAGGGGTTTTTAGTCCTAGGGGGGAGCTTATGTGGAAGAACAGGGAGTGGATGACATTGTGACATGGGGGGATAGTGTCGCAAAGGAAAGGATTAGAAAGTTTTTTGTAAAAGGAAAACATTAATAATTTAAAATAAACTGGCTAAATATTTAGAGGGTAGGTTAAAAGGTTGCTATGGGAGGGGGTGGGGTTAAAATTTTCCTATGGATGAAATAGCTGAAAATAAAGGGGGGGTTGAGGGTGTTTTCAAAAAAGAAAGGTTTCAATCTGTAAGGATGCAGGGAGGGGGGGGAGGGAAATGCTTTGGGGGAACCGCAGCGTGTGTTTTGCGGCAACAAAAGCAAAGGGAGGCGCCCGACGGCTATACCAGTTTAGAGGGACGGAGATGGTTGGGAAAATTTTAAATAGGGGAGGAGATACGAACCACGAAGGGGATGTGTGCGTATGCAGACTTGGTACAGAAGACTGGGAAAAGTGGGGGGTGGGTGACGGGGGATTGGACAAGGGGGACGTATTGACGTTAATTTAGGGAAAAATGACGAAAGGCTTTAGGTGGCGATTACGGGAGAGAAATAGAGAAGCGTTAAGGGGAATGAGGAAGGGAAAGCTCCCGGATTGATGGCTCCCAGTAAATTTTATTTACAACATGGGCGTTTTATAAAGGGAATTATAGTTTTGGTTATTTAATAGTATGAAGGAGAAGGGGGAATTTGGGGGGGAAGCAGGAAACTGCAGTTTATGTTGTCCCCCAAATCAAGGGGCAGCCCACCCTTCGGGAGTCCGACCATATCACTGATGGTGCAGACTATAAGGGGTTTGCAAAAATTTTAGGTAATAGGGTTTAAATGTTATGGATAGGGGTGGTGTCAAAATCTCATTCGGGTTTCCGGGGAAAGGTCGATGATTGAAGGACATGGGATACGAAAGTTTTTTTTGGGAAACTAAGGGTGGGGTGGAGGGGCGGGTTTGTTGGGTCAGACTGGCAGGGAGCATATGTAGAGTGGGAAAGGGGGGCTTTTCAGGGTTTTACTTAGGAGACAGGGTTTTGGGGGGGAAATAGTCTAGGGGGAAATAGTTTCAAGGGGCGAAAATAGATACGATTAAGGGGGTAGGGGAGGGAAATTCAATGGGAAGAGGCCTTAAAGGGGTGCCCTATGTCCCAAATATTGTTTTCGTGTTTCCAGACCCCTTTTATAGAATGGTTGACCGAGCTTATGTACCCATGGAGGGGAAATGTGGGGGGTGGGGGGGCCTGGCCGGGGGTTTTAAAGGATATGTTACGACCCACTGTTCTCATTCTGCAGGGGGTCAAAGGGAGTGTTTTGGGCGAGGTGGTGCAATTTTTTGGAAGGCCACGGGTATGCAGGGAAATATGCGAAGCAAGTGCATGGGGGTTGGTTCTTGGTGGGGGGGTGGGGGGGAGATGTAATTTGTTAAAGAATGGCGGGGTCTTTAAAAATTTTTTTGGGGATTTTTTTAAAGGGTGACAGGTTTCGGCGCGGGGGGGAAAAATTCAATAGGTTTTTTGGAAAGGGCGGGGGCTTTAGGTGTTCTGAGACCCCGCAAACCACCGATACACGAGTGATAGTCGTGAACATTCTTGAAAATAAGGTTTGGGGTGTTGCAGCTTTTTCCCAATTACGGGACAGCGATTGCGGGGATACTAAGACGGGTGTACAAATTTTATGGGGGCACGTTGTATTGGTTTAAAGGAGGGGGTTTTAAAATTTTCCCCTTAAGTCAGGGGGGGGTTGGGGTTGTTGGATTTGAGACGGAGGGCTAAATTGGGGGTTTATTAAAGGGAAGTGTTCGTGAGGGTGAGAACGCGGGCGTTTGGGAAGGAACACGACAGCGGGTATGTGGGATCGAGGGAAGGGGTTGAGGGAATGTGAAATAGTTTTGGGGCTGGATTTGGTTAGGGAACTGAGAAAGGGTTTGTTAAGGGTTTTGTGTAGGGTTTCTTGTAGGTAGGTGCGTTGTCCCTTGAGGGGTTTTTTCCCCATGATGCGTGGGAAAAGTATTTGGTTTAGATTTATAAAAGAAGTTAAAACCCGGGGGCGTGAGGGGATGTTTTTTTTCGCCTGGGATCCTTCCATCGGTGAGATAATTAGAAACAGACAGGTTTAGAGGGGGGGGGGTGTGGGATTGTGGAGGGAGAGAACTGCGTTTTCCATGAGTTTACTTTTGTAAGGGCTAGAGGAGTCAAGCTGGGTTTAAATAGGTTTGGGACAGAGGGTGGGGGCCGTGGGGGGTCGGTTTTTTCGCCCAAGCTAGATATGGGTGGGTTAGATGAGGGTGTCATAAGGCTTTAGATTTTATCATGGTAGATTATTTATAAGTCGTGGGGAGAGGGGGAGAGGGTAGGGGGGAGAGAAGAAAGGTTCTTGCGGTAACGTTTTCTACCGTACGAGGTGCGTAACAGGATTTGTATGGGGTCAGGGTTTCTCAAGGGGTATAAAGGGAACGTTAGGGTTCTCATAAATCTGTGTTTGGGTATGG
>NW_026510609.1:0-13474 GCF_026875155.1 Cherax quadricarinatus | reverse complement strand
ATGTCCCCAAAAAATAAGCTCTGAGTGCAAGTCCACTCAAACCCAAACCCCATCCCACTCACGTATTTATCCAACCTAAATTTGAAAGTACCCAAAGTCCTAGCCTCAATAACCCAACTAGGTAGACTGTTCCACTCATCTAATACCCTATTTCCAAACCAATACTTTCCTATGTCCTTTCTAAATCTAAACTTATCCAATTTAAATCCATTACTGCGGGTTCCCTCTTGGAGAGACATCCTCAAGACCTTGTCAATATCCCCCCTATCAATACCTATCTTCCACTTATACACTTCGATCAGGTCTCTCCTCATTCCTCGTCTAACAAGTGAATGTATTTACACAACTTATTTCTGCTGTGTTCAAGCAGACTGTTTCTTCTGGCAAATAACTTGCTGAGGCCAGTTATTTTCATTAGAGAGCCAGTTCGGTCCGTGGAGCCATAATTTATTATCCACAAATTTCTTCAATTAATGAATTTAGAAACAACTCACTCAGAAATGTTCAAGAAATGGCAAAGTATTTTATCCACAGTGGTATATTACAGACCATTCTGGAGAAATACCCTGACTTTGCTAGCTGTAAATAATGCATTACCACATGTGTGTGTACTCACCTAGTTGTACTCACCTAGTTGAGGTTGCAGGGGTCGAGTCCGAGCTCCTGGCCCCGCCTCTTCACTGATCGCTACTAGGTCACTCTCCCTGAGCCGTGAGCTTTATCATACCTCTGCTTAAAGCTATGTATGGATCCTGCCTCCACTACATCTATGGAAAATTTTCTAGGGTGCTTACCTGTATGTACCTCAACATTATATACATACCAGTAATCTCATTGGGAGACAATCATATTGTTTACCGTAGTCACCCCGTGTAGACATGTGAGAAAACTTAACCACCCCTGGTCGCGGCAAGTGGTCCCCTCGACCTCACAATCTTATCCATATCTATCCGAGACCAGTATGGATTGGATAGCACCCACAAGTACGGTGCTACTAATTAATTGTGGATGTATAGTTATATTAGTTTAGCTGAAATGAAAAGGGGGGGGGGGAGGATTTCACCTGGATACACCCCTCAAGAAAACATTTGTACATAACCCACCACTTACCAGATGTTCTCTGGTGGTCACTTGAGGTAGCTGGATCTCATAACCTATCAAATTACAACAATAACACAATGGCAGCATAAGTTTGTTATAACTAGAAGGGTTACTTAACTGTGGGTGATTGATTAATCCTTATTTCTTCCATTCACCATCTCATTTTCGATGTCCTGCTACCCGACACGGTTCTCTTTCCCGGCAGGACGAGGTATCCGTCGGTTTGTCCCGGTTTAGAAATCGTGGATCAATGAGCTTCACTTTCCTCGCCTCGGGAACAACAAGGTCTAACGTGTTCACTCGGAGCAAGGCGACTTATTTCACATCCCGCATTCTCTTAACTCAATGTTATTATCACTGATTACATTAACATTCACAAGACGATTTAACGTCTCATAATTATTATACACATTAGAGACCACTCCATTAAGATCTGAGACCGATGAGTGATGATTTAAACCCAAAGGGAAATTTTCCCCAGGACACAGTCCATAGTGACGCGTCAGTCACCTGGTCCTACCCTTATTCACACCTTTTACCGCTCTATTACCGTGGTCCCGTAAATCACGTTCCCTCACTCTCCACCAGGAACAGTTACGACACTTCTTATTATGAAATGAGGCCTATATTAATCCTTAGGCCGCCGTGAATCCCAATTTCAGGGTTTTCCATGTTTTCCCAGCTTCCTCACCACCATTAAAAAACAACCCGCGCCTCTCTCCCCCGCACATCCGCGCATGCGCAAAGGGAACTCTTGGTTCTACTCTATTTTCAAATACATTTTTGACTCATATCGGCAAATAAAACACCTATTAGGCGCTATAGTTTCGGAAAATTAAAAATTTTCCACACTGCGCCGGGCGGAAGTCGTTGTTAGACGACTTAAATTGCGTCTTCCTCCAGGAGACGATTCCAGCCCTCTCTAGATTGCGCTGCTGTTTTCCTAGTGGGTCTTACTACAGTTTCTTTTTGAAATTACCGGTCAGTGTCTTCAATATCACTCGTGTCACTTTCCCTTAGGTTCCACTGCACTGGATTGAACACCATTTAATTCTAAGGGAATTAATTTATTAATGGTACGCAAACTTTCCTGACCATGACACAACACTTTGACGTTTCTGACAACCCCTTGTGCATCTGGGTTATAATGTAACTACCTTGCCCAGAGGCCACAATGTTCGATGTTGTTCAGTATCAATTAACACAATGTCACTGGTTGAATGTTCTGTCGGTTTTTTACTCCCTCTGGCGCACCTAAAAGTGTTCACGTAGTGTAAGAAGATATTCTTTACGCCACACATCAGACCAATGAATAATTACCTTATTTAACATCTTGAACTTGTCACTCAACACAGTCACGTTATTGTAATCCTCATCACTTCCCTCGGGTTATCTCTATAGATAGGTGCAGCTTTAACCTTTGTCCCATATTAGGTGAGAGGGAGTCAGTATCCCCGCGTCAGGATTTGTCGCTCATGTATGACAGAGGGCGATTGTTCACTCGATTCTCTGCCTCCACCAACACTGCCCGGAACTCTCCAAATCATTCTCTTCCTGTGTAGCACCTTACGAAGACATCTTTTCACTGTACCTATCATTCTTTCGTACAGTCCTCCCTCCCAAAGGGGGCTCTGGGAGTAATAAATTTCCAGCACACCCTCGCTGGGTCAACAAAGACTGTACATCATCACTCTTATTTAATTTCATCAAGTGTTGAGGCACCCGCACAAAATTGGTGGCATTATCTGAGATCACCCAATCTTGGACAGTCGTCTAGCTGCAAATTTCGGAACGCTGTATGAACTGTTCTGCAGACAAGTCCTGAGCCACTTCTAGATGAACAGCCCTAGTAGCTGTACAAGTAAATAGACATACATACACCTTCAAGGGGACACCTCTGAAGTACCTGTCAAAATGATTGGCCCACTATAGTCCACCCCGGTCCATAAAATGGTTTTACCAACTGCACGCGTTCCCTTGGGGCGTGGTGGAGGCCTGGGTACATGTAGGTTCTGGCGTCCACCCGGCGACATATTACACATGACTTGATAACCCCTTTTACACTTTGCCGTCCTTGTGGAATCCAGAAGGTTTTCCCCAAGCAGTTTAAGGTATCCTGTACCCCACCGTGCATCACGTTATTATGGGCATTAAAGACAATCAAGGTTGTCAGGTGATGGGTTTTGGGCAGCAAGATAGGGTGCTAGCATATTCCCCAATTCAGCATTTTGTAACCTGCCTCTGCACCTAATTAATTATCTCTAAATACAGCCCACTTTTTTTTATTATTGAGCCTTTCACAAATTTTTTTGTCCATCATAATTTAATCTCATCCTGTTGGTTTCTTCTTGTACCCCTGTAGCCAGTATTTCAGGGGATGGGGAAAAATTATGGTGAGATATTTTCATCTTACTTATTAAAATTTAAAACACTAACCTGGTCACACTAATCAGCTTAGGTAAGGAAAAATACCTGTTCATTTTCAATGGCTAAGGAGGGGCTACTGACCGGAGCGGTGCTCACCGTTATTTCGACAGGAGCAATATGTGCCTTTTGCACCCGGGCCCGTTAATTTTGTCCACCAGCCAACTTGGCCCTCTAAACCACGATAAAGCACTCCAAATTTTTCCCAAGTCAAGCCTCGAGACAAGAAGTCAGCTGGGTTCTCGTCACAGGAATGTGATTAAAGGTTAACATATGCTGACCCAAACTGTTATATTTCTCCTGCAAATTTTATTGATTTCAGCGACTCTGTTTTGTACATACACAATCTTACTGCTACCATTATGAATCCATTGTAAGGATACCTCCCTTATCAGACCAAAAATTTCGGTTTTCGCTGATATTTATCTCTCGCAATTTATTTCTTATATAATTTGGGTAATTTGACACCTACTAAATGGCCGTTAATTCCAACTGAGGAAGGTGCGTGATTTGATTGGAGCCACCCTTTGCCTTAGACATAACAAGAGAAATGGCACTATTACATTGAAGGTAAGGGGAACTGCTCCATATGCTAATTTCGAAGCATCGCAAAAAATGTGGAGTACATTTTCTCCATCTTGACTGGCCACATTACGGGGAACTTCAACATTGGTAATTTTACAATTCCCCTATTGTTCTTCCCCTTTCAAACAAATTCCTCAGGTAGGGTTTCATCCCAAGCACACTTAAACTTCCATGCTTCTTGTATCAACAAATTTTCCTCTTATGGTAAGTGGGGACACTAAGCCTGTGGATCGAAGCATTTGGAAACTTCTGCAAGCAAGACTCTCTTGGTTAATTTATTGGCATGCTGTAGTCATTAGACTTTAACGATAACAAGTCTCCCTCTGTGTCCAAGTCCCGTCCCCGCACATTACTATATTTGGACACTTCAACTCCAGGGGTTGTCTTTATTTATTTGAACTCTTAAACTGGACGAATTACTGTTCCATTCCCCAGGGGCATATTTGCACCTTGCATTATTTCATTAGCCCCTGCGTATATGCTCATTAGTTCCTCTTCGTAGACGTCACCCCCAGGAAATTGTCCACATAAAATTGTTTACCCATTACTCCACTCAGTGGACCACCCGTACGCTTAAGGTGTGCATTTATCGTTGCCTGGAGTAGGAACGGACTGGAGTAGCACCAAACAATACACTCCCGAAGCGAAAAGTCTTCAGGGGACTAAGTGGGTCACTAGATTCTCGGGCCATAAGAAAACCCAGTGCAATCCCCGGGCGCCTCTGCAGACCCACACTCAGGAAGCTTTATTATGTCTGCCGTAAAGGCATAATTCTTAACCCTGAAGTTTAATAGTTTGTCTCCCAGTTTTTCCGTCAAAAGACGGACCTGTCATCAAACAGCCATTCAAACTAGGTTACACTTTTATTACTCCCGGCACTACAATTAAAACACAACCTCAGAGAGTGGTCTTAGAATCCTTCTTATTCCGTGGTGTGGCAAATAGTGACCATAAATCTGGGTTTGCCCCGGGAGGTACCTCCTCTATGAAATTTATTTAACTGCTCATTAATTATATCATCGTAAGCAGTCAACGTTCTGGTGTCTTGCTCAATTCGTGGAGCTGAGCCCTTTAATTGTCCCTACGCATCCGGTAATTAGTTGGTAGGTCTGGATGGTTTTAGCTTCACGGAAGTCTCACCCCGTTTGTCCGATTCAAATTTAACATCCTTCTGGTATTGTTCTTGAAATAAAGGAATCATCCGGACTTTTCATTTACATTGATCCCTATGCTGTCAATTCCATAATTTATACACAGGTTCATTTCACCCTCTATTGAAGTATATTTATACTGGGGTGTACTTCATGGTAAGACACACTGTAACGTTTTTTTGGATTCCCCCGTCATTCATTATGGGGTTTTCACGGCCCCTTTTAGTGCTAGAACTTTTTTTGTGTCACAATCCTATCGTCACCCTCTAGCGCTGGACAATCTTGGGCGGAAAACATTTATCTGAGAAAAAAGGAGAATTAGTGTCATTCCCTACAGATTTACTCCAGGGGGGAAATCATGGGCCGTCCCGTGTGGAAAAAAATAATATGAACTTTGTGTAGAGGAAAGAATTTTCCCCCTGAAAGCTTTGAGATACATAGTGTTAGTTAACTACAGTGGCCCCCTGTATATTGATGATAAGGCTAAAGTTCTTTTGAAACGGGTAAATTTTGTAATAATTTAAGCCTATAGAGGCGGGGCCCAAAGTCGCCAAAAACTTACACAGGTCAGCTTTTTTTAAATAATCCCCCGGGCCCTGCTAGTGTACCGCTAATCAGTAAACCCAGTGAATAGCAAAAATACAGTGTTGTAGTAGCAACTAACATATTATAATGGTACTTGTAAAGTGGAGTGATTTCATTAGTTTCTTTTTTGAAATCCCAAAGCGTTACTGTAATTTCATTACCGTAGTTACCAGCGGTCGAAATAACCAACAAAAGCAATTATTATACAGAAAAGCCCCCTTCCCCCAAAATTTTGCCCAGTAAACATAGGATAAAATGCTTTTTAGTGGTGGAGACGGAAAAAAAAAAAAAAAAAAAAGAAAAGCTAGAAACAGCGATTGAAAAACAAGGTGGGGCTCGCCCGTTCTCATTGTAGGAGTGCCAGCAGTCACCGACTTTAAAACCGCATGTTATTTTTTATCAATAATCACATTTTTTCTCGGGTAGAAATTTCTAGACCCTTCATGTGTTGCCAAATACCGACCATAGGGTTTTTTAAGTGACCCATGATAGATAAGATGACTGGTCCAAACCTTGACGGTCCAACCCTTTTAAAATGGCAAACCCCTTGACTGGCCCAAAACCCTGGATGGTTTCAAACGGTTTCGTTGTGCCCACCTAGCAGGTATTAAAGAATATTCAAGAGGTTGCTAGTAGAATTGAGTAAAAAAAACCATTCAAATATTAGAAGTGTGTGTATCTGGTCAGTCAACAAACGGGCTTCCACAGTAAATTGTCATTTTGTGGAAATTGGTGTCACGCCTCTTGTGCAGATATCCAAGAATAGCTACAAGCAGTATTAAAAAAAGGAAATTTTTTGGGTATGCCCAAATGAATAAATCTGTGGGTAAAATCACAAGGGATTAAAAGAGGTAAATTAAAGCGTTTTGAAAAAATGGAAGCTTTAAACAGAGGGAACATAAAAAAATCGGGTGAATGGTACGCCTTGAATGGCCATGTAGCAAAAACTGAAGGCTGGGATGATGTTTCCCGGTATCGTAAAGGGGGGGGTAATGTGCTGTCCTGGGGACGAATGGGGAAGCTGGGGTGCTGTCCGGGGACAGTAATGGGAACTGGAGGTGCTGCCGGGAGACATAAGGTTTAAGCTGGGGATGCTACCTGGGAGAAATAATGGGGGAAGCTGGAGATGCTGTCCTGGGGGACAGTAATGGTGAAGTGGAGATTTTTTTCAGGTAGCGGGAATTTTAAAACAGGAAAAATACATTTGAAGACCGTAGGGGAAGGGCAAAGTAGGGAAAAAAAAGTGTAGTCAAGTAAATAAAAACCCAAAATTGCAAATAGAAAAACCCCAGGAATAGCAAACAAGAGGGCCCACTAGCAATGTGAGGAAATTCCCCAAAAAAAATGGTGGGAGCTCCATTGTTGGTGCTGGGAGGATAAAGTCAGGAAACATGCACCAAAAGGGGGAATACAGTCACAGAAACCCCCGGCAAACGGAAACCAAGCCTGTGCCATACTAGCACTGGGGTCTGCTGGATGGGAAATCTGGGAAAAAAAATTTGGGGGTGCAAAATATGACCCCCTAGGAAAAAGCCATGCCCCCTATACAACAGGAAAATGCAAACCCTTTCCCGTAACTTTTTCACCCTGATGTGTACCTTTCATAAAGGAAAAACTGTTTCTATAATTAAATTGCCCGGATACCCCTAAAGGGGACAAAAAAAAAAAAAACTCCCGGCCATGGGAAAAATGGGTACCAAAGCCACTCAAGAGGGAGAGGTTTTTTAGTGCCAGGAAGGAAAAAAAACTGGCAGGAAATGGGAAAATGTACACCCAAACCAGTCATTCCTGGGTGGAAACCCCAGTCGATGGCCTCCACTCCAAAACCACCAGTCAGTACAATGCCCAAAAAAAAAACCCCCCCCCCGTACCAACAAAACCACCCCCGATAACATTCTTCTTTGCAAATATAGGGCAAAAACCCGCAACAAAAAAAAAAAACCTTTCTCCGGGATGCTTGCAGAGGCAAAGGGAATTCGGGCTTTCATGAGACCCACATAAAAGGGTCACTTGGACAACGAAATAGGGCCCCGGGTTTCAAAATATACAGAGTGACAGAGTGAAAAGGCAAAAAAAAAGGGGGGGTTGGCCTGTACATTGCAGAGTCATTGTTTTCCAGAACTGCTAAAAAGCCTCAAAAAGATTTTGTGGAATTTTGCATTTTAAAAGGGCGAGAACCCAAAACCCGCATTGGATAGTTCAAGCCTCCCGGATGCAACCCCAGCAATTCCAGGAACAGCTGTAAAAATTGACCACTGTCGGGAAAAAACCCCCAGCTCCTGCACCCACATCTTGCCCCTGGGGGATTTCAACTTAAGGCACCTAAAAGGAGGAATATAGCAATAATATTGTTGCAGTAATAAACACAGGAGGCAGCTCTGATGAAAACTCACACTCACGCGAGCTTTTAAATCTCTGCACAAAATTCAATTTAAACCAGCAAATAATAGAGCCTACTAGACTGGAGAATACACTAGACTCATCTTCCTAACAATGATGATCTGATAAAAATGTCCCCATATCAAAAACAATATACCAGATCAAACATAATTGAGGTTTCAGTCATGTATGCGCGGAGCCCCAGCCCGACATAATGAGATTAGTCACGAGGGAGCATTCACCAAATTCAACTTCAATAACAAAAACATAAAGTGGGACCAAGTAAACCAAGTCCTAACCGATATAAGCTGGGAAATATACTAAGCAACACAGACCCAACTTATGCCTAGAACAGATTTAACTGGGTACACTCGATGAAATGCACAAGGCTTATTCCTCTAAAAAAGGAGGAGTAGATGTAAAACAGAAAGAGACAGGCGCTCCCTTTACAGGCGACGGAAAAGAATAACAGAGCAGCTAAAAGAGGTCAATTATCGAAATGCGTAGGGGGACACTGGTCAGAGAAATAGCAAGCATCGAACTTAAGCTAAAGAATCTTTAGGAGTCAGGAACGCGGGGAAAAAACTAAAAGCCCTAAATGAAATCGAAAGAAACCCAAAAGTATTTTTTTCTCCTATGCCAAAACAAAATCGAGGGAAAAACGTCCCGTATTGGGCCCCTACTTAAACAAGATGGGTCCTACACAGATGACAACAAGGAAGAGTGAGCTACTCAAGTCCCCAATATACTCAGTTTTTAGCAAGCCCTAACCAGACTGAGAGTCGAGATCAAAATGAATTTTTTATGAGAGAGCCAAAATTGATTAACACAAGCCTATCCGATGTTATCCTGACGCCAAATGACTTGAACAGGCGTAAATGACATGCCATGCACTCTGCCCCAGGGCCAGACTCATGGAACTCTGTGTTCATCAAGAACTGCAAGAAGCCCTATCACGAGCCTTTTCCATCCTATGGAGAGGGAGCATGGACACGGGGTCGTCCCTCAGTTACTAAAAACAACAGACATAGCCCACTCCAAAGGGGCAGTAAAGCAACAGCAAAGAACTACAGACCAATAGCACTAACATCCCATATCATAAAAATTTTTTGAAAGGGTCCTAAGAGGCAAGATCACCACGCATCTAGAAACCCATCAGTTACACAAACCAGAGGCAACATGGGTTTAGAACAGGCGCTCCGTCTGTCCTTCGTCTCAACTATTGCGACCACTTACGACAAGGTCCTAATTGCACTAGAAGACAAATAAGAATGCAGATGTAATATAGACAGACTTTGCTAAAAGCCTTCGACAAGTGAGACTGGGCGTACATAGCGCACAAAATGCGTGCTATAGGATTAACAGGAAATAGAAAAGTACGGTCATGTCTACTAATTTCCTCCACTAACAGAACACAGTGTGTAGTCGTCAACGGAGTAAAGTCCGAGGCAGCTACGGTGAAAAGTCTGTTCCACAATGCACAGTACTCGCTCCCATCTTGTTCCTCATCCTTATATCCGACATAGGGACAAGGATGTCTGCCACAGCACCGTGTCATTCCTTTGCAGATGACACCGATTCTGGCATGGGACAGTGTCTTCTCCATTGAGACACTGCAAAGACTCAAGGCAGACACAACAAATCTTTCATTGGGCTGCAGAAAACAATATGAAGTTCAACGATGAGAAATTTCAATTACTCAGATATGGTAAACATGAGGAAATTAAATTCTTCATCAGAGTACAAAACAATTCTGGCACAAAATAGAGCGATACACAAACGTCAAAGGACCTGGGAGTGTTCATGTCGGAGGATCTCCCTTCAAGGACCAAATACATTGTAATCAATCGCATCTGCTAGAAAAATGACAGGATAGGATAAATGAGAACCTTCAAAACCTAGGGAGGCCAAGACCATGATGTCACTCTTCAGGTCACTTGTTCTATCCTAGGCTGGATATTGCTGAACACTAACAGCACCTTTCAAGGCAGGTGAATTGCCGACTAGAAAATGTACAGAGAACTTTCACGGCGCGCATAACGGAGATAAAACACCTCATTTATTGGGAGCGCTTGGGTTCCTAAACTGTATTCACTGGAACGGCAGGAGGGAGATTACATGATTATATACACACTGGAAAATACTAGAGGGACTAGTACCGAACTTGCACACGAAATCATCCACTACGAAAGCATAAGACTTGGCAGGACGATGCACATCCCCCCAATGAAAAGCAGGGGTGTCAATAGCACGTTAAGAGACATACAATAAGTGTCAGGGGCCGGGAACTGTTTCAACTGCCTCCCAGCTCACATAAGGGGGATTACGAACAGACCACCTGGGCAGTCTTCTAGTGGCATGGTCAAGCAACCTATAGATCAGTTCCGGATCAGATGGGCTGTGGCTGTAGTTGGTTTGCTGTGCAGCCAGCGCAACAGCTGGTTGATCAGCTCTGATCACCAGGAGGCCTGGTTCAGGACCGGCGGGGGGGTTGACCCCGGAATAACTATCTCCAGGTAAATCTCCAGGTCGAGGAAGCCTGCCATACATCACTGACCTACTGTGGTCTTAGAAGGGTGACTCCGCATTTCTTTGTCATACCTTTACAAGGTTGGCATAAAATGGTCACTTCTATCAAAGATCTATTGGCCCACAGAATCATTATTTTTACCAGAAGGTGCCAAATTTTCCTTACTCGAAAGCCTTTCAGTAGCGTTACCAAGCCATTGTAGATATTTTCTCTGGGAGCCTATCCACAATGAGCATAATCGTTTTCTTTCTTGCCCAGCCGCGACAGTTAATAATCAGTGTCGTATGACTGGGCCTTTTATTCGAGAGAAACGCCGTTGCTTGAGTATAAGGCAGGATCTCCCATTTGTACCTTCATCCATTAAGGCAGTTACGTATTATGAAGAGTTCGTTGTGATCCCTGATCAGTAATGCTGTTACAGTTTTGGATTTACGAGTTTATCATTAATCACCCTCATCCAAACAGGCAAAGCTACCTCAGCTAGGCCATCATTACCGACGTTAGCTGCAATTCTTTACGGTGGCTACTGTTGTGTCGGTTATTATCACTATCAGTACTATTGTTACCAATCATTACATTAGGATTGCCCATAACTAGCTATGTGGTGTCTCCTTGTTACATGATAACAATAGTGCAAGTTAGCACGGCAATCCCTTACATTATGATTTCTTTAGACACCTGTACATCTAGCAAGCTCTTCCAATCTTTCCACTTTAACATCCCATGAATTATAGGCATTACAGTTCTTAGGGAAATTGAGTACCGTTGCAGAAGATACAGATCTTCTCCTTTCTTTGCCTGCCTCTTATCAACTGGGGCTACCCTTATTGTGGTACTTCCTCCTCTTGCTTGGAGGTGGTGAACCACTATAACTGGCACCTGTCTCTTGTTAGTGCCTACGTAACCCGTGTAGTAGTGGCCTTAGGATTATTGATATTAGGATAAGGTTTCCCTTTGTGGAACTTGGCAGGTGCACTGGGGGTGTAGACGTGGTATTTCCTAGAGGTAATGGTTGGCTGGTCTGCAGTTTGGCAATTGCTCTTTGCAGTCCCCACTCTTATTTTCTTCCAACCTGAAGTAACCCTTGTGATTATCTGTTAGATAACCACTCTTGGTCTTGTGGTTTTTTTTTATTCTGAATAAAGGCACTAAACAACCACTCTGCTCCCCCAATCATTTTTATTCCCAAAGGGTCTTAAGTGCTTTCTGTTTGACCAAAATTGCTGAAAACTGGTGCGGTTGTGATCTGGATCTCAAATTAGCCAAATTAGTACTAGGCCCCCTACTTGCTCCAATTTTCCGTAAGTGCCTCCAACAAGTCAACTCCCTCCTATAGGAGTCATCACTTTTGGGGAATCTTGTAGAAACAGGGGCCATCTCCCCTTTCCCTGTCCCTTTAAATAGCAAAATTTGGGTAACATGCAAGATCACTTATCGACGACTGTTTTTAAGATAGACCAAAACTCCCCCAGTGTTCTCCCGGATTAAACACAGGCATACAATTCTGGAGTTTTGGTAAAACCTCTGATTTTCCCTTACTAGGTTGACCAACAACATTGTTTACACCCTTTACCTTCCCCAAGCCTTTTTTTTTGCAGGACACTTGTTGTCCTCCACTTAAATTTATCAGCACGCTTCCCTTTCACACATCTGCACATTCTCTAGCAGCCCCTTTTTCATAGTTTTAAACCCCAATCTATATGACTCATGTTATTTCCTAAGGCTTAGGGACTTTTTCATCAGGGTTTACCCTTTCTTGTTTCATTTAAATCCAACCTTTTTGTATGATTTAGTAACTGACCCTTCCACTTGTAGTGACGCTTTCTTTTCTTGGGGGTCCCTTGATTGCCAGTCGCACTAACTTTTTCAGACCCGCCATGGTTTTGGGAATTAATAATCACCCATTTTTACTACTTAAGTAGACGCCTTATAAGAGTAAATTTTTGCACTTTTCTCTTGTATAAATCCAGCCACCCATGTCAGCAATTTTTTTGGGGTAATTTTCATCCACCCACGATCGATTAAACTTTGTGACCCAACCCACCTCCTTTAAACATCACTTAATTATTAAGTAATTAATTCAATTAATTTTTTCACTGATTTTTCCGGTTCAAGGACCAGGGCGTTGGAAAATTTCCCAGGGGGCTTAAATTATGTTTACCGTAGTCACCCCGGTAGACTGTGAGAAAAACTTAAAACCCCCCCCTGGTCGCGGCAAATGGTTCCTTTGGCCTCACAATCTTTTCCATATCTATCCGAACCGGGAAATTGGATGCCCCACATACGGGCTATAATTAATTTGGTGTTAGAATTTTTAGTTTAATGAATGAAGGGGGGGGGTAGGAACACTGGATCACCCAAGGGAAAAAATTTGTACATAAACCCCCCAAATCCCCCATGTTCTTGGTGGTCCTTGAGTAGTGGATCACTCAACCTATCAATAAACATACCCCAATGGCCAGCTAAGTTTTTATAATGAAGGGTTATTAACTGTGGGGGGTGATATTTCCCATTTCTTATTCACCATCTCATTTTTGATGTCCCTACACCACAATTTTCATTCCCGAGGACGGGTATCCCCGGTTTGTCCGTTTAGAATCGTGTCAAGGTTTACCCCCCTCGCCCCGAACAACAGGTCAGTGTTACTCGGCAAACGATTTTTTCACTTTTCCAAAACCTTAACTTAGGTTATTATCAAAATTTAATTACATTACAAAAT
>NW_026510608.1:0-14139 GCF_026875155.1 Cherax quadricarinatus | reverse complement strand
GGGCTTCTCTTAGGCTTTAAAAGAAATTCCACCATCATTACTTTTGCAGTTGAGGTAATTGAAAGCAAAATTAAGGGTTCTTTTCAAGCCACAGTAAACCGTGGATAACTGAAACCACGGATATCAGATCCACAGGTACAGGGGTCTTACTGTATTTGTTGACAGGGTGATCATTTTCAACAATAATTTTTTTCCATTTTCAATTTAAAAAAGTATCAAGTTTTCTTTCTCAAAATCTTAAAAATTACACTGAGGAGAAAAATCTTTTTTTTTTTTCTCCCCATTTTTCTGCATTTGGGTTCCATGAACCATCTAGGCAGTCACTACCACATCTTCATGAGGGCATAATTAAACCTTGTTCAATGTTTTGCATTCTGACAGGATTACTTATCTTTCCTCTCTATATCACAAGCATATACGATGCCAAGTAAATCTTACAAATCACTAGTCAAAACATTGAAAGTTCAGCTCAGGTAAGGCTGAGGGCAACAAATTTTGTTTTTCTGATGGTATTGAACATAAAAACATAAGTTTTCAGATAAAAATTCAAGAAATGCAAGATTACTTGTGAAATAAAAAATGGTGCTCACCCTATTCCTGCTATCCTTATCCTCTTGTGTATTATATGTACAGCAAGTAAATCATGTTAAGAAAGCTTACAAGTCTTAATTTTTTTTTTTTCACACACCAGCTGTCTCCCACCGAGTTAGGGTGACCTGAAAAAAAAAGAAACACTTTCATAAAGTTTTTCTTCTTTTAACATTTAGTAATGCAAGTCTAACTATTGACATTAAATAATACAGAATACAGTCTTGTATAACCTGCCATAACAACATGGTATCAAGCTTACTCATAACACGTTTTATCGCTCAAAGGTATTTGTGCCTACTCGAGCACTATTATGCAAGTTTTGTGTTATGTATGACTAAGAAGCAAAATGTAGATGTTTGAAATTAATTTTTGGCATCATTGGGTTATCCAAGGCAAACTCATTATATCACACTAGTACAGTAATTATTTCTTTACAATATGAAGGCAATACAGATACTAGCAAAAGCTACTAAAAAAAAAGTGCCATTTGCATTTAATTTTATTTTCTTAATAGTTCTTATTTTTCTTTCATCTCCATGGGGAAGAGGAAAAGAATCCTTTCTCCACAATCCATGCATGTCGTGAAAGGCGACTAAAATGCTGGGAGCAAGGCTTTAGTAACCCCATCTGTATATATTACTAAACATAAGAAAACTTCATTTTTATCTTTGAAAAAAATAGCTTATTTAATCTTATTATTTTTTAAAATGTAGTTCATGCACTTGATTACAGACAATTGCTTGAAATTTTAAACCATATTATCTTGTTAGTGCACAATTGTAATGATCAGAATTTTTCTGGGCAGCAATGAGGTAGGTTTATCCCTAACTTAGAATAGAGAGCTTTGCCCAGGGCAAATAATGAAAGATCCTCTTCTTGCATATGCATTGATGTATCTGTCTAGCAGTTTGGTTCTCTAAAGTTGCTCAGATCACAAGCTGAGAGTTTACCATTTCATTGGTCCTGCATTTAGAATTTTCTTACCAAAGGTCTTCAGGTGCCTCCTAAATACTGGTACTTGTGGTAGGATTGAAGGTGGTGAACTGCAGTGAACCTTCACTTGTCAGCTGTTCCATACCAGGCTATTCTGTCTGAAATTTGAGTCTGGGTCAGTTGGTAACATTGACAGATGTTCTCAAGAAGGTGACTAGAGAGAAAAGTGATTATAGAGTTTGTCTATTTATTAGCTCTACTGACAGGTTGCTACTCCTGTAAGTGATTCATGGAACCCTGACTACAGAAAGTATGCCTTAATGCTAATAAGTATCCTCACGTGTTCCACAGGTATGAGTTTCGCCTGAGTAAATTATTGGTATAATGAATAATGTCATATAAATTTGTGTATTGTCCAAAAATTAGACGTGGTTATCCAGGCCAGTGATAGGGACTTCAAGAATTATATTGAAAATCTTAAATCTTTTAAAACCATATTATATACACAAAGTATTGTACATGAAGAGTATATAAAGTGATCATAAATATGAACATCCTAGGTAGTAGGTTGGTAGACAGCAACCACCCAGGGAGGTGCTACTGTTCTGCCGAGTGTAAAACGAAAGCCTGTAATTGTTTTACATGATAGTAGGATTGCTGGTGTCTTTTCTGTCTCATAAATATGCAAGGTTTCAGGTAAGTCTTGTTACTTCTACTTACATTTAGGTCACACTACACATGCATGTACAAGCATATATGTACACACCCTTCTGGATTTTCTTCTATTTTTCTTACTAGTTCTTTTTCATTTCCACTTACCTCCATGGGGAAGTGGAAAAATATTCTTCCTCCGTAAGCCATGCGTATCATAAGAGGCGACTAAAATGCTAGGAGCAAAAGGCTAGTAACCTTTTCACTTGTATATAGTATTACTAAATGTAAAAGGAGAAACTTTCGTTTTTCCTTTGGGGCCACCCCGCCTCTGTGGGATACAGCCGGTGTGTTGATAGAAGAAATATGAACATAGCATTTCAGTTCATTTATGGTCTCTGCTTTTGAAAATTAATTTTAATAGTCATAATTGTGATCAATCGTAAGTACAGTATACAGTGGACCCCCGGTTAACAATATTTTTTCATTCCATAAGTATGTTCAGGTGCCAGTACTGGCCGAATTTGTTCCCATAAGGAACATTGTGATGTAGATTAGTCCATTTCAGACCCCCAAACATACACGTACAAACGCACTTACATAAATACACTTACATAATTAGTCGCATTGGGAGGTGATCGTTAAGCGGGGGTCCACTGTATGTGTGTTGCAGTAGTGAAAATTATTCTTGATACAGTCAATAGAGTTCATATTTATCTTATCACTAAATTTACAATAAAAAATAAATTGCCCTTAGAAGCTCTATATTCATTTAGAACACTCATTGCAGTTTAAAATTTTTAATAGACATAGCCTATTGTACATACAAGCGTTATTTTCTGATAGGTATTATGTTAAACAAGTTAGAAGTAGTTTTAAAATACTATGTATTAAGCAGGTTGAAACAAGTAGGGCGGGAACGTACTTGTATACTACACTACGCATTTTATATACAGAAAGCAAATGCCCATAGTATATTTATGTTATGAGTCAGTGCATGAATGTAAATGCTATTATGTTTGTGTCAAATGAATGAAAATATATATACAGCCTCTCCTCACTTAATGACGGAGTTGCGTTCCTAAGACCACATCGGTAAGCAAATTTGTCACTAAGCAAGGAGCATGCTATAATGGCAATGGGTTTGTGTCAACCATCTATGATATTGTTTTAATGTCACCTGTGCACCATTTATAATATTTTTAGTATATTTTTAAATGTTTATATACTAGTGTACTGTATATTGTAATAAAAAGAATAGAGGAAATCTTCTCTAATATACATTATTTAGGTATGCATACTGGTCAGAGAGCTTGTCGTAATGCTGAGTCGCCAGTAAACAAGTACGTCACTAAGTGAGGAGAGGCTGTACTGTGCTATGATGTTTTATGTTCAAGGAATGAAAAATCTGTATACTGTTTTGATGCCATTCAATGAATGAACACGCGTGCTATTTTCTGACTTCAGTATATGAAAATAAAGATTGGCAATAACCACGAAGAAAACAAAGATGTCTTACTAAGATTGAAGTTGGTCATCAGGTTAAAGTCTGGAAGTACAGGTCATTATGATTATTGTTGTGCTGTATGCATTTTTACGAGTATTATGGAAACAAAATTGTTTATCCATAAAATCAAGTACATGTCATTAATTTATATATAGTATATATATATATATATACATATATATATAGATATATATAATTTGAAATTTTAGGTTTATTATCTAATGGATGAAGCTAATAGTTAATTACTTTGCTGTACAATTTGAGATACTTACTGTATCTTACCTTTTAGTTTAAAGAGTAGTGATCAAGTAGCTGTTAATTTTTATGTAGTACTACAGGTACAATTCATAAAATATACATGAATTTTGTAGTACAGTATTATCTTACTCTTAATTTAGAAGCTACAAAGTATTTACAATGTACCAGAGATTTCATATTATACAGAAGTTTGGCAAATGTATGTTTGTAATTAAAATGTATAATGGTTAAAAATTTGTCTTCTTGGAAATATTCCCATTTACATTCATCCTAAGTTCTCAGTATTTCATGTTGTTTGGCAGACTTGCCTTGCTCTACTCTTGGGCATCAAGGTATCTTTGAATTACTGGAACTTGCTGTGCTCCCCTGCCAGAAGATATCACTTATTACTACCCACTCAAGATCTGCACAGATCACTTACCCCTGAGGACTATACTGTATTTGCCAACAAAGCTCTGGTAATCATGCTTTTTGTTTCAAGTATAACAACCTGCAGTTCCTTCGTATTCCAGGCAAGCAAAATATTGCTGATGCCTTGTGTCATGTTGCATTCATTGATATAGTCGACTCCATCACGATGGAGGAACATAAGACTGCCCAGCAAGACTATTTGACTTGGTCACCTGTCCTCCGTTACTTGAGCCCACAAAGGAGGTTCTTTGATGCTGGTGAGGGGCTCTTGATCTAGGGAATCGGATCTGTGCTCCCAGAACCGAGCTTGATTGCCTTCCGTTCCTCCCCCCCCACATGCTGTATAATACCTACAAGTTTAGTGCTCCCCCGTAATAATTGAGCAAGAAGGATAACGGTCTGTCTACCCACCCGCCTGTGTCTGAAGGATTTGGTAATCAACCAAGGGATCCTGTTGGGCAGCCAAACTAGTGGAACCAGACCATCCCATCTACCAGCTGGTAATTCCTAGGCTCTTTGTACCCACAGTCCTGAAGTTTATCCTTAACATTCCAGATGCAGCATATCCCAGTGAGGATTGCAGTATTATGCAGGTAAGACTAAAGTGCTGGCCTAAGCTGGCCCAAAAATTTCAGAGTATGTACATGTGTGGCTTGACTCACAAATCATACCACGGGCGGGATTGAACCCGCGGTCAGAGAGACTCAGAACTCCAGACCGTCGCGTTAGCCACTGGACCAGCTAGCCACAATAAGATTCGTCCAACTAGGTATATTTCTACACCATAGGAAGGTTAGCATAGGCACCACTGTGACCACAAATGCAAGTTTTTACAGACGAATCTCCAGCTAGCGTGGCCGTGACGAACTCTAGCTCAAGTTCGTCACGGCCACGCTAGCTGGAGATTCGTCTGTAAAAACCTGCATTTGTGGTCACAGTGGTGCCTATGCTAACCTTCCTATGGTGTAGAAATATACCTAGTTGGATGAATCTTATTGTGGCTAGCTGGTCCAGTGGCTAACGCGACGGTCTGGAGTTTTGAGACTCTCTGACCGCGGGTTCAATCCCGCCCGTGGTATGGTTTGTTTGCAATCGTGTCATTACGATTTCGTGAGTCATGTTGACTCACAAAGGCAATGTCAGTGGTCCTAACCCAATTTTGCAGTACCATATTCCATCACTTCAGAGCTTTGAGAGAAAACATCTGTTGACCTATTGGTAAATTTTTCTCTCAGAGAAAGGTAATGAATACCTTCTAGCGATGGCTGACATTCTGACTAGATTTTCCAATTTGGCTGCAACTGCAAACAAAACTGCTTAGACAACTGAGTGTATCATTTACAAATACAACTTTATTTCTTAATATGGTACAATATATAGTAGTTTACATGTAATAAAACAATGGCAGGCACAAAAAGCCACTAGTACTAGTATGCAATGCTTGTCCATGTCCTTTTGTCTGATAATGGTACAAAATTCATCACTGTAACCATGAAAGACCTCTCTGCCAGATTCAACATTCACCAAGCTCTAGTGACACTATGCCACCCTGCCAGTAATGGCCTTGTTGAAATCACAAACCATTAGATACTTGATGCCTTACATGCCACGATCAACTCTGAATACACCACATGGGATGAAGTAATTCAAGAGGTTCACTGTCCTCTGAACTCTTCCTACAAGTCAGTCAGTTACTTATAACACCCAATTTCTGTTTCAACGTGTTCATGAGAACCTTAAGGCAACAAAGTGCTTTTGCTGCAACTCATGATATGTCTACCAAGGTAAGCAATATCAAGGATGGTTGTACACTTATGCTGCAGAACCAGTCAGGACCAAAGTGTACACAAACTTGATGCAAAGTTCATGGGTCTCATGCTATTAAATGCTTCCATAACAATAAATATGGGAAAGGCCTGCATTCTAAATACCTGAAGGTCTCTGTAGTAACCTAAGGAATATATGGGCCAACTGGATAAGGAAGTACTCGGATACATCACGATAAGACAAGGGAGTTCCTTGGAAATCTGTGCAACGAAAGCCATATTTTTTACCTGACTACCATTAAAAATAATTGTGTGTCCTGGTATAGTAAATGTTAAGAATATATTTTGAATTATTTGAATATTTCTCAGTACCGATGCTCGGAAAAAATTCTGTAGGTATTCAGTTTCAGAATCTCCTGTGTGTGTGTGTGTGTACTCACCTAGTTGTACTCTCCTAGTTGTGATTGCAGGGGTCGATTCACAGCTCCTGACCCCACCTCTTCACTGGTCACTACTAGGTCACTCTTCCTGCTCCATGAGCTTTATCATATCTCTTCTTAAAGCTATGTATGGATCCTGCCTCCACTACATCACTTCCCAGACTATTCCACTTTCTGACATCTCTCTGATTGAAGAAATACTTCCTAACATCTCTGTGATTCATCTGAATCTTCAACATCCAACTGTGACCCCATGTTTCTGTGTCTCATCTCTGGAACATCCTGTCTCTGTCCACCTTGTCAATTCCTCTCAGTATTTTATGTCATTATCATATCCCTCCTATCCCTCCTGCCCTCCAGTGTCGACAGGTCGATTTCCATTAACCTCTCCTTGTAGGACATGCCCCTTAGCTCTGGGACTAGTCTAGTTGCAAACCTTTACACTTTCTCTAGTTTCCTTATGTGCTTGGTTAGGTGTGGGTTCCAAACAGGCGCTGCATACTCCAATATAGGCCTAATGTACACGGTGTACAGAGTCCTGAATGATTTCTAATTAAGATGTTGGAATGCTGTTCTTAGGTTTTCTAGGTGCCTGTATGCTTCAGCAGTTATTGGGGTGATGTGAGCCTCAGGTGATGTGTCCAATGTTATGCTCACCCCAACATCCTTTTCTGTGAGTGAAGTTTGTAGTGTCTGGTCCCCTAGACTGTACTCCATCCGTGGTCTTCTTTGTCCTTCCCTAATCTTCATGACTTTGCACTGGTGGGGTTGAACTCCAGGAGCCAGTTGCTGGACCAGGCCTGCAGCATGTCTAGATCCCTTTGTAGTTCTGCCTTGTCCTTGTCCAATTGAATTCTTCATCAACTTCATGTCATCTGCAAACAGGGACACTTCTGAGTCTATTCCTTCTGTCATGTCATTCACAAATATCAGAAACGGCACTGGTCCTAGGACTGACCCCTGTATAACCCCGCTCGTCACAGGTCCCACTCTGACACCTCGCCACGTACCATGACTCACTGTCTTCCTGACAGGTATTCCCTGATCCATTGCAGTACCTTCCCTGTTATCCCTGCCTGGTCCTCCAGGTTTTGCACTAATCTCTTGTGTGGAACTGTGTCAAACACCTTACAGTCCAAGAAAATTCAATCTACCCACCCCTCTATCTCTTGCCGTACTGCTGTCACCCTGTCATAGAACTCCAGTAGGTTTGTGACACAGGATTTCCCATCCCTGAAACTGTGCTGGCTGTTGTTGATAAACTTATTCCTTTCTAGGTGTTCCACCACTCTTCTCCTGATAATCCTCTCCATGACTTTGCATATTATACATGTCAGTGACACTGGTCTGTAGTTTAATGCTTTGTGTCTGTCTCCTTTTTTTGGAAAACTGGGACTACATTTGCTGTCTTCCATACCTCAGGTAGTCGCCCTGTTTCGATAGTATTGAAGATTGCTGTTAGTGGTACACATATCACCTCTATTCCCTCTCTCAGGACCCATGGAGATATGTTATCCGGCCCTATTGCCTTTGAGGTATCTAACTCGCCTAGCAGCCTCTTTACTTCTTCCTCGGTTGTATGTATTGTCCAACACTTGATGGTGTACCACACCTCTCCTCCTTTCTAGAGTCTCTTCTGTCTCCTCCGTGAACACTTCTTTGAATCTCATGCTGAGCTCCTCGCATATTTCACAGTCGTTGCATGTGATCTCCGCTCCTTCCTTCCTCGGCCTAATTACCAGGTCCTTGACTGTTGTTTTCCTCCTAATGTGGTTTCGAGTCAGATTTAGCTTTCACTGCTGTCACTGTCGTATTGTCATTGGGCCTCCCTTCCTACCTGTGCATATTCATTTCTGGCTCTGCGACTGCTGTCCTTATTCTCCTGGATCCTTTGCCTTCTATACTTCTTCCATTCTCTAGCACACTTGGTTTTGGCCTCTCTACACCTTTGAGTGAACCAAGGGCTCATCCTGGCTTTCTCGTTATTTCTGTTACCCTTGGGTACAATCCTCTCATCTTCCTTGCATATTGTTGTCACATATTCCATCTGCCAGTTCTCTGTCCCACTGAACCCCGTGCAGGAAATTATTCATGCTTGTGTAGTTCCCTCTCTTGTAGTTTGGCTTCATTCGTCCTTCCCTTCTTGCTTCCCTCTCCGCTTGTAACTCTACTATGTATTTGAAGCTCAGAACCATGTGATGACTGGCCCCAAAGGGGTCTTTCATATGTGATGTCCTCAGTATCTGCACTAAAGGTGAATACTAGGTCCAATCTTGCTGGTTTATCCTCCCCCTCCTCTCTCTCTCTGGTAGTGTCCCTTACGTGTTGGTACATGAGGTTTTCCAGTATCACCTCCATCATCTTACCCTCTACGTTTCTGGGCCCCATGTGGCTCCAGTTCTCCCAGTCGATTTCCTTGTGTTTGAAGCCACCCATAATCAGGAGCTTTGCCCTGCTCGCATGAGCCCTTCTGGCCACTTCCGCCAGTGTGTCAACCATCGCTCTGTTACTCTCATCATACTCCTGCTTTGGCCTCTTGCTGTTCTGTGGGGGGTTTAAATACATCAGTGACATCACTGCAATTACCACCTTGGACCTCCACACTGAGTGTTCCTATTATGTAGTCTCTTGCTTCTCCTGTCTCTTCTCTCCAGCTCATCAAAATCCCATCAGTTTTTGATGAGCAGTGCCACTCCTCCACCCCTCTGTTCTCCGTCTTGAAACAAATGATGTGGAGTTGTAGTAGTGTGTCTACTCTTCGAGAACGGGGCAATGCCACCCGTTAATGTAACATGGCACACACTGGTGGAATTATAAAAAAAAAAAGAAGCGCTAAACCACAAGGGCGAACACTGGTGGAAGCTACTGGTTTATCGCTTAGTTTTGATTATAATAATGATGGAAGTCACAGGTCCCTCATTGCTACAGGTATGTAAAGTGTCCATTGCCCTGATGTGAGTGTGGAAGTTGGTCGGGCAACCTGGTACATAAGAGTAAATGCCTGCTGGCTCTGCATACGACTTAATCACCAGCGTTGAACCCAGGAACGACTATTGACATCGTTGTCTAACAAAGACGAACCAGAAGAATGTTCACTTTGTGATGATAAAAAATGCTATCAAAATGCCAAAATAATATGGAGTAAATAATGAGAACTTTTGCAAGAGAAAAAGTGTCAGTGATGACACCACTCACATCACCTGTGCTCCCTTGCTTAAAGTACTAGTCAGAGTTGACAACTACTTTCAAGGCAAGAGAGATATCAGATCTAGAATAGAGACTGTTTACTGCCCGTATACAAAGCATTTAAACTACTGGGAATGCTTCTCAGACTGAACCAGGTATTCTCTGCAGTGTAAGAGATAGAGTGCTATATCATAATTATACATGGAAGATACTTTAAGGTCTAGCCCCAAACTTCCACAACAATGTACTGGAGTGAGAGATACTGGAGGGAAAAATAAAACAAACCCAGTGAAAAGCAGAGGTGCCATGGAGAAAATAAGAGAACACTGCATCAACATCTGCCAGTCACGATTATTCAACTGTTACCAGCAGACATCAGACATCAGGTGCCAGATCACCCAGGCTGTGATGGATATGAGTAACTGCTTGTTACTACCAACAGTTACAAAACCTACAAGAATCTCTGAGACTAGTGTTTCCCTATTAGACCACATCTGGACCAACACTATATCCCCTTTAAAATCAGGCATTATCACAGATAACACCACAGACCACTACCCTACCTTTCTCATAACCAATCTAGGCAAATTACCCCAAGACACTACTAAAGTAACCTTCAGACTTCACAATGAGGCAGCCATTAATAACTTCACAACAGCAATGACAAATATAGACTGGCAAACTGAGCTAGAAACCTATACAGATACTGACGAATGTATTAATAATTTTCTAAAAAAAATAAATAAATAAAAAAAAAAATACCTCTATAAAAAAGCACTCCCCAAAAAAAAAAACTAAAAATCACAGCTAAGAGACTAAAAATACCCGGCTAACACCCGCCCCCCAATCCATGAAAAAAATCACCTGTAGAAAAACAGTAAGAACGGGTCAAAAAAACCAAGACCAAACAAAACTTTCCCCTCGCAGTCGTAAGCATCTAATAAGAAGGGAAAAAAAAATTGCTTACGAGAATAGATTTCCAGCTTAAAAGGTGATAGAAAAAGACGGGAAAACCGATCTGAAATTTTTGGGAAAAAGAAGATACCAGGAAACAGAAAATCAAACTAAAAAAAACCAGTGAACCAAACTCCCACCGACTGAAACAGCAAACAACCAATTTTTTTCTTCTCCACCATAAAAAACCTGGCGGAAAAAATCCCAAGCTCAAATACCCCACCTAATGATACCCCGGCACCTACCCCCAAACCCCAAAAATTAAACCCCAACAGAAGTCGCACTTATTTTCAACACACAAAGAAAAAGGCAGGAGATTTAAATAATTACCACCTTTTTTTATTTAAAACCCCAATTCCAAAGGGCCTGTTACCCCGGGTGTAATGGGAGCAAAATAAACACAGCAAAAAAGTTTAGACTTAAAATTATCCATCAAAAATTTAAACGCAATATGTCACTTGTACATGAAAAGAAAAGTTCACTCCAGGGTAAGAAAGGCAGAAATAGAAGCCCAAAAGATGCCCCGTGCTTCAACCAGCTCTAGAATGGAATGACAAGGGAGACGGGAGAGCGGTACCACATAACCTCTGCGTTTTGCCAAAACCATCTTTATTGGCTAGAACCGGTCAAGTTGAACGACGGGGCCCCATCTAAACTTTTAAAACCTTTGGCTCGGATTAGGCTCCCACCTCCCAGTGGAAACCGTGCCTCCGGGCACAAAAAAGGGGGACCTTTTTCCCCCAACCCCCAAAAACCTTAGATAGAGCTCGCTTTTCTCGTGACCAAAAGCCAAACCCTAAACTTAAGTGAGACAGAAATCAGACAGGCTAGCATGGTCCAAGATACAGGCGGAGGGAGCCCGCACCCCCCTCACAAAAAAAAAAAAAAACCCACCCCAGGGATAAAAAAAAAAACTGAAAAGGGGGGTTACCACAAATAACACCCAAAACCTAAAAAAATAAAAATATTAACCTAGATAAAGAGCCCCGAAAACATATTTTCTTTCCCGGCAATATTTTTAATTCTGAGTGAGTAGGGTTGCATCTTACGTACAGCGCATGAGCCTTGCATTTTGGGTTTTTCTGGTTGGAGATATACTAGGGAATTTTATCACTGTAACTTGACCACCTCGATTCGGCCCACATAAACTCGAAATGCTCCAAAACCCTACCAGTGCGAGGGTTCTTTTCCAAAGGTAAGTAAGCCCTTGATGTGGCTGGAACTTGGCAAAAATATGCTACAGGCTGCAACTCCTTGTTTCCCCATTTGTAAAAACTGCCCCAACCCCAGACTCACAAGTATCAACCGTAATGAAAAGTTTTGGGGAAGTCTGGAGAAAAGAATGGGTGCGTACACAAAATCTTTTGCTTTATTAAAAACAGTGTTACAGTCGAGGTCCAATTTAAAAGGGAACTTGTGATGTAGAGAGGTAAGAGGGGCACAATATCTGAGAAATTTACAGAATTTCTGTAAAAACCCTATCATGCCTAGGAAACGTTAAAGGGTTTCCATCATGGGAACGGATAATCTTTAATAAAAAATTAGCAATTTAGGGCAACTTTACCACACCTACTTCAGGCCTAAAAAGTGTAGTGGCCTGGCCAAAGGGAAAATTTAGATAAAATTTAATGTTTTAAAGGGAACCTTAAAAGGTCTAAAAAGACCTTAATCAATAGGTGTTGACCCCAAGTATCAGACACCACAACAAACTCAGTACGCTGCCGTCCTTCAAGTCCTTTAATACCTATGGATAATTTTCTGGATGAAAGGGGGAATTTTTCTTCCGAAGGGGGAAAATGTGTATTGATAAGGGCCTCCGGAATTACGAAGGCAGAGATTTCCTTCGCCTTATCCGTAAAAGGGGCCTGATAAAACCCTTTTAAAGGGAGATCAACTTTGCCCCAAAAAGACCTTCCCCACAAAGTCAATTACGCACCAACAGGAAGGGGGTAAGATTGTAATTGTGACCTCGTCCCCTTACGGTGTCTGTACACATACAAACCCTCCATCACCTTCTTCAAAGGAGCACGGTGAAGCCCATGGCTAGAGACTCCCCACTAAACCATGTTAAAAAAAATTCTCCCCCTGCTGAAGTACCTTTGTTTTTTCAGATTAGCTCTGTAGGGGGAGGTTTAATTGGGTTAGAGTTTCCCACTCTACATCATGATAACCTAACTACTTTTTTTTGGGCACACCCAAAAAAATTTGGATATACGGGAAAGCTCCGTTAAATTTGTTGCTTGCTTTTCAGAAGTCCCCCCTTTAAAGGGCTAGGACCTTTGAGGGGGACAAAATTTGAAAGTTAATTTTAAATTTTTCAGAGAAAGTGAAAAGAATCAGAGTCGTCCCAGGGGTAGAGGACAAGTCTTTACTGACTTTAAAACGGGTGTTGAAAAGTTTTAAATTGATTTTTTGGGGAAATTTTATTTTTTTGAGGTCTTTCAAGGGAGTACCACATAATTTACTCAGAAATCTACTTACAATCTGCATAGGCCCCGTAAACACTTTCAAGATGTGCCAGGTATAGGTTCCGCCCCAAACCTTGTCTCCTGGTGGGGGGCGGGAATTGTGCACTTTTGTCATACCTCTGTTTCATCATACTCTGACTTCTTTTGGGTTTGCCTTTGGTAAATGACGTGCCCCCCTGCAACCCTTTAAAACGGTTGTAGAATGTTTTAGCTAACGTTTCTCCCATCCATCCCCCTTTGAGCATGAAGAGGCCTCGTACATTGTGCCAAAGTCACTCAAAAGGCTTACCCTGTAGCTCTTGCCCCCTCTGTATGAGAAAAGCAACAAAGGGAGATTCATCCCCGTTTAGAAAGTGCATGCAAAAAGTTCTTTAGTGATATGGCCTGCGGGACAGCACAGGAAATACTGCACCACCCCCTAGGGGCCCTTAACAACCAACATTTGGTGTGTGTCTGGGCCCCCAACACATGGTGTGTGATTCTCTCCTACTTATCCATTTATCACGATGCAGATTACATGGGAGTTTAAATTGTGGGCCGTATTATAAAATTTTTTCTTACATATCAAGACCACCATCCCTTAGAAGCCATTATTAGATGATGTCATTATATTTTGTTGTTGCAGAAGACTAAAAATTCAAAATTCAATAAAGCCTAGAGTAAGGGCCCTTTTTTTATCACAAAAATTTTTGAACATAGAATCCGGGGACCTGGGGGGACCGCGCTAGACTACATCACAACATGGAGGTTTTCTGAAACCCGAGAGGCTAGACTGTGACCCCACTTATCAAAGGGTGCTAGGGAAAGGAAGCAGTTTAAAAAACTTTTGAAAACTTTTTTTGGGGGCCTTCCTAAAGAAATTAGAAAAACTAAACGTCATCAATTTTGTGTCCCCAAGATATTTGAGGCCATTTGAGTGTAATACCTACGAAGATGCTATCAAAACCCCAAGTTCAGTATTTAAAACAAAAAAA
>NW_026510607.1:0-13651 GCF_026875155.1 Cherax quadricarinatus | reverse complement strand
TAAATTTGGGCATGAATGTGATGATGTAAAATTTTAGTGAATCCATGACCCATGATTTGATATTGATAGATGCAATTTTTGTCTGTGCAAACCAGTGACTCTTCGTTCACTGAAAGAGCATGATCATTATTTTCTCTTCCGCTAATTGTAAACCACGTCTAATTGACTGGCTTCGTTAGGTTTTTGCCTGTGTCTTCTAGACGCTCAATCCAATGCTTTTGCTCTTGCTACACATCTGTTTTTTGTTTGGATGACGTATTTCCCTATTTTAAAACCTGACCGTGGGGAAACAGATAAAGGTTTTTCTGTGTTCTCTGGAACTCGTTATCCCAGTGGTTTAGTGTAAATTTTCTTTAGCAAACATTGTGATTGCTTATGGTATAAAATTTTTTGGTGGCACCGTGGGACAAAAATTCTATCCCTACAATGTTTTTTTCTTTTGTTTGTTCGCCGGTACTCCCCCGGCCCGGGCGTTTCCAAGTAGGGCCCGGCCTTGGCTCCCTTTCTCGGGAGTATTCAGACTAAGTTTCATAGGAGGGGTGCAAGTATCCCTCTTCGTCGGGCCCATCTGTCCCCGGGCCTAGCCATTTTCCCCCGCCCTCAGGGGGCTCGTAGGGAGGGGTAGGCCCTTCTGGTATGCCATCCCCCCCCCAAGGGGCAAAGGGGAATAGGAAGGCAGCTTGAAAGCGCTAGCTCTGTTCGGCACCCCCCCGTAAAAGGGTTGGGGAAGGTGTCGATCCCTTTGTTAAAAATGAGCCATTTTAAAAATTTCAGTTGTAAATCAATATTGTAATTATATACACATAAATGTAATTTAAAATAAGAAAAAGTCTCATTTTCTGGGTTTGACAATAATTGCTAAAATATTTTTAAATTTTTTAAAATATTAAAGAAAATTTTTTTTTTAAATTACTTTCGTTTTTTATTCTCTCTCCTGGATGACAAATCTTTTTTGTTTGAAATGTTTTGCGGGTTTTTTAAATCATTTTAGTGACTATTATTACCGGGATACAGGCCTTCTGAGTGGAAAATTCCTCGATAAACCATTTTAGAGGTGGAATTATAACTGGAGATTTCCAAATGGTTCTGGAGTTTTTATGAAAAAATTTTTCACGTGTGTGTGTTAGAAAGCCCCGTATAGAAGTTTGAAAATGACTTGAAATTTTGAAGCAAAAGAATCTGTCCTCTCACGGGGGTTTGACGGATGTTTTTGTACCAAAAGACCTTTTCCGTACCATGGGTGTATGGAAAAATACTCAGGTGTGTTGACGGGAAATTATTAAAATGGAATTTTGTTGTCATTTCCAATGTTGGAAGAACGGCAAGGTGGGTCCTTACGTTTTCCTTCTTGGCTTTCCAACTGTGAACCATCTCGGGTTTCCCTGCTGGGTTTTCTCCTGGTGGGCTCATGGGTAAGTCCGCGGCCCCCTCGGGAAAGGTTTCCCCTTGATGCTGGGGAGGGTTTGATTTGGAACTGGTCGTGTATTTTTTCCCTGAATTAGCCGAAATCCCTTTCCATCCCCCCCGGGGGCGCTGTAAAATCCTAGGGGGATACTTCCCCTCTTGTTTATAATAATTGGGCGATCACTGACGACGCCCAGGAAACGTTATTTCGGAAAGTGTCGAGCAAGGCCCTAATAAGTCTCACCGTATGGAACGAAAAAGAGGGGTGCTCCAGCTTTTGGGAACCTTAACTCGGATGCCACTTTTTTCCCCAAAATCGAAAACCCCAGTATGGATCCTTTCATTCAATTTTCTAGCTTTTGGCAGTTTTTTGTCAAATTTTTAAAAAAAAAAATCAGGAAGGCACTCACTGGCTTATTAATCTTTTTTTAAGTTTTTTAAATATTTTTATACCAATCTTAAGTAAAAAAATATAATCAAGTTTTTCCTCCATTAGTATCTTAACATTCTAAATACAAGGGTTTTTTATATATAAACATAGAAATATTAGAAGAGAAGGGGAAAAAGAAGGGGGGAAAGGTTTAAATAGGAGGGCAGAGAGGAGAGGGGAAGATAGGGAAAAGAAGAACTGAGAAAAATGAATGAGTGGTTCATGAAAATTTCGTCATTGCTTACCTCACTACCCGACCTATACTTGTTCCTGTTACGCCACTTCCAAAAAGGTAGGTAATAAGGGTGAATATAATATATATATTTTAAAAAATATAAATATATATATATATATATATATATATATAAATTATATAATATAATAATATATGTTTATTTTTGTTTTATTTTAATTTTGTTTTTGATATACTCAAGGGGAAAGGCAATTTAGGTTTTTTAAAGTCCCCCTGCAAACTCGTATATTAAATGATAATATCTTCAGTGATGTTGCAAACCCTTTTACAAAGGTAAGTAATAAATATATCGAAGGTAAATAAAAAATATTTCTTTTTTCAAAATTTTTTATTCACATAAAAATCCGTGAATAAAAACTAACACAAGCATATTTTCCTAGGGCAGTTTCTTTAAATCTCGTTCGGTTGTACGGACTCGGCGATTATTTCTCGTATCAATAAACACCAACGCTCAGCCCCCCATTTGATGATATCTATATCGTAGTTGTTTTTTCATGGGGATTAGCAGGCGGGGTACATACTTCCTTTAATTAAGAACAACTCGTGTTTGTGTTAGGTATTACTGGTGAAATCTCTCGAGGGGAATACGAAAGCTTCAAGGGGGTTTTTTCTGCGGAAAATTTTGCGGGAGTTTGTGTTGGGTTTTCGAAAAAGGAACCTTTTTTTTAAAAAAATACTACTTTCCATGCTGTATAACTCTTTTTCTCAAACCCTTCTGAAGTTTATGATATTTATCAATGCGTTAATACTGATATCTTTCAACACACAGTTTCCTGTAAAGAGCAAAAAATTGAGAGAGATCGTGCACGTACACACAACACACACACACACACACACACACACACACACACACACACACACACACACACACACACACACACACACACACACACGGAATACCTATCAGGAAGGAAACGAGTGAAGGTACGTGACGAGGTATCGGTATCCGAATGCGAAAAGCGGGGCTCCACAAGGGACAGTCTTAGGGCCGATGATCTTTCTCGTATTTGTGAATGACATAACGGAAGGGGTGGATTCAGAGGTGTCCTTGTTTGTAGACACTGAAGCTAATTCAGAGAATTCAAGCAGACTTAAATCAGGTAGGACTACAAAGGAATCTGGACCGACTGGAAAGAAGGTCCGACAGATGGGTACTGGACTCACAAAATCGTAATGACACGATTGCAAACAAACCATACCACGGGCGGGATTTGAACCCGCGGTCAGAGAGTCTCAGAACTCCAGACCGTCGCGTTTGCCACTGGACCAGCTAGCCACAATAAGATTCGTCCAACTAGGCATATTTCTACACCATAGGAAGGTTAGCATAGGCACCACTGTGACCACAAATGCAAGTTTTTACAGACGAATCTCCAGCTAGCGTGGCAGTGACGAACTCTAGCTCAAGTTCTCTCACTGCCGTCAACATGACGGCAGTGAGAGAACTTGAGCTAGAGTTCGTCACGGCCACGCTAGCTGGAGATTCGTCTGCAAAAACTTGCATTTGTGGTCACAGTCGTGCCTATGCTAACTTTCCTATGGTGTAGAAATATACCTAGTTGGACGAATCTTATTGTGGCTAGCTGGTCCAGTGGCTGACGCGACGGTCTAGAGTTTTGAGACTCTCTGACCGCGGGTTCAAATCCCGCCAGTGGTATGGTATGTTTTGATGGCTACTGGAGTTTAACCCCGGCAAGAAATCATAAAGAATGGGGAATGGCAAAGAAGACCTCAGACGGAGTACATACTACGGGGTACACAAATAACCCGCACATAAAAGAGAGAAGCTTACGACGACATTTCGGTCCGACTTTTTTTTTTTTTGTTATTTATACTACGGGGTAAAAGGTTGTGATATCGATCAAGGAAATGGAACTTGGGGTGAATATCAAACCGGGCACATCTGAAGAACACATCAACCAAATAATTGCTGCAAATTATGGGCGCATGGCAAACCTAAGAATAGCGTTTCAGTACCTATGTAAGAAATCATTCAAGACACTATATGTGTTAGTCAGGCCCATACTGGAGTATGCAGCACCAGTATGGAACCCACACATGGTCGAGCACGCCAAAAAATTAGAGAAAGTGCAATGGTTTGAAATAAGACTAGTCCCTGGGTTAAAGGTTATGCCCTATGAGGAGAGGTTAAAGGAAATCAACCTGATGACACTGGAGGACAGCAGGGATAGGGAACACATAATAACATCTAAAATATTGAGAGGAATTGACAAGGTGGGCAGGACAGAATGTTTTCCAGAGAGGGGACACAGAAACGAGGTTCAAAATTTGGATTTAAAAAATCAACGAGTCACAGGGTGTTAGGAAGTATTTTTCGTAAAAATTGTCAGGAAAGAATAATTTGGACAGGGATGCGTGGGGGAAAAATTCATTCACATCTTTAAGAAAAGGTACGAAAAAGCTTTGGGAATAGGAAAGAGTGCCCTAGGGGGCGACCACAAAAAAGGGCGGGATACCCCAGAACCCACCCTGTCAACCCAAATAGGGGGAGTATAAATGGTGAGTACCACATCATAACCCACCCCCCAAACCCCAACCACACACAAAAAACAACAAACACACACACCCACCACACACAACACCCCCCCACAACACACACACACACACACCCACCCCCACACACTGTACACCTAATGTCAGGCCCATCTGGGTATGCAAACCATTTTGGGAACCACCTGGTCAAGCAGTCAAGGTTTGAGAAAGTGCAAAGGTTTGCTCTAAGGGGATGGTCCTAAATAAAGGTTAAAGGAAAATTTACCTCGACAATGGGAAGAAGGGGGCTCAGGAGAAACTGATAACGACATGAAAAACTGGCAAATAGACAAGGGGTGCAAAGACAGGGTGTTCTAGAGGGGGACACGAAACAGGGGCTGAAGACTCAAGGCAAAGGGTGTTTTGGAACATTTCTTCAGTCAGAGTTGTCAGGCCTGGAATGCCCAGAATAACGTAGGGGAGGCGGGAACCCTCTAGTTTTAAGGCGAGGTTAAAGATAAAAAGGCCCCATGAATCAGTGAAGAGGTGGGGCCCGGAGCTAGACTCGACCCCTGCAACCCTACACAAATGACGAGGTATAAGTGGGGGCCTGTGACAGCGGGGGGGTTTCCCGGGGTAGTCCCCAGGGCCGGGGCGTTTCTGTTATGTAAACGCTGGGAGAAGGAAAAGGTGAGAAAAAGTCCCGTTTGCGATGATGTCAATGATGGAAGAATTCAATCGGGCGAGGATTGCTATTTAAGACAAAAGCAATTTTTTCCTATTGGTACCCATAACCTATCACCAGGTCCTGTCAATCCCCAAAATTTACCCACTTTCTGATTGCTCCCCCGCCTTCAGCAGTCTAAATCAATAAATATGATCTCTTCTTAAAACATGCAGAAATGTATTGAATCTTTCCCTCGAAGATGGACAGTGGGTTGCAAGCCTCACTTTCCAATCTGGCTTGATAGCCTAGGAGTACGCAAATCTCTCCCGATTGCCCTACACATGTTGCCATCCCCCCCCCCACCCTGTGGTTGGAGGTAGACAAACACAGGAAAGCCTTTCACAAACTGGTAAACAGAAACATCAGCAAACAGCAGTTTTTTTTTAAAACATTAGATTCCCATTCAGTTCTGAAGTGACATGAGGAGCAAGATGATGAATGAGATCACAAGGATTAGAAGGAGACTAAAAACAGTGTAAAGTCAGAGGACACAATGCAACTAATGTGACACTTTATTGTGGCAACGTTTCGCTCTCAGAAGCTTGTCAAGCCATTTACAAACAGTGAACAAGGACACAGATGGTATATATAGGCTCAGAGTGAGGTGCAATACTAGTGGTAGTAGTAGTAGTGACATAAGTTGTAGTAGAGTAGTATAATACCTAAGAACATAAGAAAGGAGGAAACAACTGCAGCAGCCTGTTTGCCCATGAACATCAAAATGGTTTTACAATACCGACAGGTTGGTAGGTAAGACACTAAGCAACAGTTAGGCAACTTTATTCCCGAAACGTTCGCCTACACTGTAGGCTTCTCAGCCGAATAACAGAAAGTATGCAGAACATCTCTACTGTTTCCTGCCTACATTCTGTATTCGACTGAAGAAGCCTACTGTTTAAGGCGAAACGTTTCGGATAAAGTTTGAGTGGTGACGTGTAACTTAGCTCTGTGAAGACCTGTTTGCGCGCTCTCTACTAGAATAGAAGCAAGATCCCGTCCATCGAGCAACTTTACCAACACTTAAGGAAGAATTGAGGATGGCGAGATGGAGATTATGCGACTGACCTGAGTAACAAGAAGATTCGTATTAGTCCTCCTGTTTTGAGTCCTCAGGTCAAGAAAGGAAACTGGCATGGCTGGACAAGCATGAACGAAGTTGACGATCAAGAAGACGAATGGAAAGGTAGAAACTATAAGAAGAAAAGAGACTGCTGTGGAAACGTTGTGGAAACATCTAATGCTGTCTCCGTGCTACCCCGACGAAAGTTAGAGTCGACCTACTGGGAACGTCACGACCGAACGACTCCCAAGAAAGGTAATGAATGTTGTTGTTGTTGGGGATAGCCAAGTTAGTATATGATAAGGAGGTATGCTTGAAGGACATGGAGTAGGAGACAGATTTGCTTTCCTGGCTGGGATGGAGGGATATTGTTAGCCGTCTGGATGACAAAAGAAGTAATGTGAGCAATCCTATTATCTGGCACAGCGCTGGAGGCAACGATGTTGGCAGACGTAGCGAGTGAAGACCTGTATAGCAGGTATAGTCAGCATAAAGAAAATAATTAGGAGGAAGGGTGGGAACCCTGTCATAAGTGGAATTTGCCAAGGAGAGGAGTTGAAATGGAAAGGTTGTCCAGGCAATTGGTGTCAATTGCTGGCTGGGAAAAATACTGTAAGGAAGATGCGGTACATTCATTAGACAACTGGGACCTCTTCTATGGCAGAAATGACATGTATGGCCACGGATGGGGTACACTTATCTAGGGCTCGGGTGGGAGCACTGAGACTGCAGTGGGAGGGAGCTGTTAGGCCTTTAAACTAGGAGTATTAGTGGTATGGGTATTGCAGGAAAACAGGAAGTCCCAGTGTATAAGATTATTGAGTTATAGGAACTTGTAATAAAGCAGAACAGGTAGATATTGAAAAGCCAGTGACATTGGGTGATAAGGACATAATAGGTTTTTAGTAGAAAAACAGAAATGAGCAGAAGGGAAAGAGAAAAGAGAGGTCTTTCAATTTTATTATGCTAATAGCCGTAGTGCTTAGGTAAGATGGACGAGTTTGAGATTATTGCTAGTGCAGGTAACATTGCTGTTTGCCCTTAACTGAGACATGTTAATTCAAAAAGTCGGGACAGGCCTGCGGAATGTCATATTCAGGGTTTTAAATTGTTCCCAGTAATAGAAGTAATCGGAAGGGGGTGGGGTGGCATTGTATGGTCCGATATCGCTGGAACTGTTGCAAAAAAACGGGTATAAAGTCGAAGTAACACATACAGAGTCTGTTTGGATAGAATTTTCAGAGGGGCATGAAAAAACTGATTTTAGGAGTGATTTTATAACCGTCCCCCAAACTTAGATAGGGACCAAGGGAGAACGACTATGGGAGGAAATTGTAAGGCCCAAGGCACGATAATGTAAAATTCAAGGAGCCTTAAACTTTAGGCAAATTACTAGAGTCTATTATAGCTCTAATTATAGAAGCCATCTCGATAAAGCCAAAGCTGATTAATGATACTCAGCCATGATCACAAGAGGCCGTCTTGTCTAACAAATTTATTAACTTTCTTCAGTAAAGCTTTTGAGGCTGTTGACCACGATAAAGAATTTGCTATTAATTTACTTAGATTTTATAAGGCATTTGATAGAGTTCCTCACCAAAGACTGGTTTGAAGAAAGTACAGCTCATGCTCTGGGGGAAGGGGTTTCTCGAGGATCGAATCATGGCTCACAGACAGGAAGCAAAGAGAGTGTCCATAAATGGGGTTAAATCCGAGTGGGGATCAGTAACAAGTGGCGTCACAGGGATCAGTCTTGGGCCCGTTGTTGTTTATAATATATATACTCAATGGATCTTGATGAAAGAATACTAGAATAATATGAGCAAATTCCGCCGATGACACGAAGAAGGTAGATAATTGATTCAAACGATAAAGTTAGGGAACTTCAGGAGGATTTAGACAAACTCTACTCTTGGGTCATAAAACTGGCAGATGCGTTCAATGTAGAGAATGCAAGGATTCTGAAGCTCGGGAAGTGTCCATAAACCCTAGCACTTACAAGTTAAAAAAGAAGAACTTAGCCATACAGATTGCGAAAAGGACTTGGGGGTTATGTAAGCAGCAACCTTAAACCAAGACAGTGCCATGACGCCTAAGCGTACGTAAATAAGCAAAATAGATTACTGGATTTTAATATCAAGAATGGGTAAGCCAACAGAAAGTACCAGAGGTAATACTGCAGCTTATACATCATATAAAGCCTCACCTAGATTATATGCAACTCAATTCTGTCTCCATATTAACAGAATGACATAAATTCGTTAGAAAACAATCACGTAGGAATGACTAAATTAATACATAGCATTAGAAATCTTCCTTATGAAGAAAGATTGAAGACTCTTAAGTTACATTCACCTGTTAAGCGAGAATGAGGGGAGACCTGATCGAAGTGTATAAGTGGAAGATAGGTATTAATAAAGGGGATATTAACAAGGTCTTGAGGATATCTCTTCAAGAGAGAACCCGCAGTAATGGATTTAAATTAGATAAGTTTAGATTTAGAAAGGACATAGGAAAGTATTGGTTTGGAAATAGGGGTAGTTGATGAGTGGAACAGTCTACCTAGTTGGGTTATTGAGGTTAGGACTTTGGGTAGTTTCAAATTTAGGTTGGATAAGAATATGAGTGGGAGGGGTTGGATTTGAGTGGGACTTGCACATCGGAGCTTGTTCTAGGGTGGCATAGAAAATGGGTTGGTCAAATGTTTTGTTAGTGGGATGAATTGTAAAGGACCTGCCTAGTAAGGGCCAACAGACCTGCTGCAGTGTTCCTCCTTTCTTATGTTCTTATGTTCTTATGAATTTCTTGACTGGGAATTTAGAATCATACGATGGTATAAACCTTGGTAATAAATACCAACAAGTTGTTAGGTAAGACCCCATATGCAACAGTTAGACATCTTATTCCGAAACGTTTCGCCTACACAGTAGGCTTCTTCAGTCGAATACAGAAAGTAGCAGGAGCAGTAGAGATGTGAAGACGATGTAATCAGTCCATCACCCTTAAAGTCGTAGAATTTGAGGTTGTCTGTCCTCGGCCTGGAGAAGTTCAGTTCCATAGTCAGGAACTATCTGAAGATCAAGCGACAGTGTGGAGCTTAAATACTGTCGGAAGGAGAGGTGCAGGGTAGTAGTAGTAGTAGTAGTAGTAGTGAGAGGCAACTGAGAGGTCATGTCCCTCTCAGATCCAACCCTTCTCACTTGGAAAGCTTGTCCAAGGTGTTTTCTGTACCAAGATGCCACGTGTTGCAGTGTCTGACAAGATGAACATCAAAATGGTATACAATACCGACAGGTTGTTAGGTAAGACACATATGCAACAGTTAGACATCTTTATTCCGAAACGTTTCGCCACACAGTAGGCTTCTTCAGTCGAATACAGAAAGTAGGCAGGAGCAGTAGAGATGTGAAGACGATGTAATCAGTCCATCACCCTTAAAGTCGTAGAATTTGAGGTTGTCTGTCCCTCGGCCTGGAGAAGTTCAGTTCCATAGTCAGGAACTATCTGAAGATCAAGCGACAGTGTGGAGGCTTAAATACTGTCGGAAGGAGAGGTGCAGGGTAGTAGTAGTAGTAGTAGTAGTGAGAGGCAACTGAGAGGTCATGTCCCTCTCAGATCCAACCCTTCTCACTTGGAAAGCTTGTCCAAGGTTTTTCTGTACCAAGATGCCACGTGTTGCAGTGTCTGACAAGATGAACATCAAAATGGTATACAATACCGACAGGTTGTTAGGTAAGACACATATGCAACAGTTAGACATCTTTATTCCGAAACGTTTCGCCTACACAGTAGGCTTCTTCAGTCGAATACAGAAAGTAGGCAGGAGCAGTAGAGATGTGAAGACGATGTAATCAGTCCATCACCCTTAAAGTCGTAGAATTTGATGTTGTCTGTCCCTCGGCCTGGAGAAGTTCAGTTCCATAGTCAGGAACTATCTGAAGATCAAGCGACAGTGTGGAGGCTTAAATACTGTCGGAAGGAGAGGTGCAGGGTAGTAGTAGTAGTAGTAGTAGTAGTGAGAGGCAACTGAGAGGTCATGTCCCTCTCAGATCCAACCCTTCTCACTTGGAAAGCTTGTCCAAGGTGTTTTCTGTAACAAGATGCCACGTGTTGCAGTGTCTGAACAAGATGAACATCAAAATGGTATACAATACCGACAGTTGTTAGGTAAGACACATATGCAACAGTTAGACATCTTTATTCCGAAACGTTTCGCCTACACAGTAGGCTTCTTCAGTCGAATACAGAAAGTAGGCAGGAGCAGTAGAGATGTGAAGACGATGTAATCAGTCCATCACCCTTAAAGTCGTAGAATTTGAGGTTGTCTGTCCCTCGGCCTGGAGAAGTTCAGTTCCATAGTCAGGAACTATCTGAAGATCAAGCGACAGTGTGGAGGCTTAAATACTGTCGGAAGGAGAGGTGCAGGGTAGTAGTAGTAGTAGTAGTAGTATAGTGAGAGGCAACTGAGAGGTCATGTCCTCTCAGATCCAACCCTTCTCACTTGGAAAGCTTGTCCAAGGTGTTTTCTGTACCAAGATGCCACGTGTTGCAGTGTCTGACAAGATGAACATCAAAATGGTATACAATACCGACAGGTTGTTAGGTAAGACACATATTGCAACAGTTAGACAACTTTATCCGAAACGTTCGCCTACACAGTAGGCTTCTTCAGTCGAATACAGAAAGTAGGCAGGAACAGTAGAGATGTGAAGACGATGTAATCAGTCCATCACCCTTGTAGTCGTAGAATTTGAGGTTGTCAGTCCCTCGGCCTGGAGAAGTTCAGTTCCATAGTCAGGAACTATCTGAAGATCAAGCTGCTCAAAGAACGTTTATCCCATATAAAGAAAATTAGATCAAATAGAAATGACCCAAAATGGATGAATAATAGGCTCAAATATCTACTAGGGCATAAGAAAGGAATTTATAGGCATATCAAAAGAGGTGAGGGTCATCTTATGAATCAGTATATGACATTAAGAGGGACATTGAAGATTGGACAACTTATGCAGCATATGGGAATCTTTATTCAGGAAACGTTTCGCCACACAGTGGCTTCATCAGTCCAATACAAAGAGGAAGCGTAAGAAGAGGAGTAGTATGAGGTAATCAGTCCCTCAGCCTGGAGTCGATGTGTTCAGGTCCATCAATCTTGTAGATGTACAGCATAGGGCCGTAGACGTGGCTTATATACTGTAGTGAGGTGAGGTGAAGCAGGCGGAGGCGGGGTCATAGTGGTACCATCCACTAGTCGAAGTAGGTCTTCGTCCAAAGGTTGAACAAGTGTTGAAAAATTCTTTGTAACAAGATCCCATGATGCTGCAGTGTCTGACAGTTGTGATGAATGGCTTGAAAAACGACAAGTTGAAGATTGAGACACTTATGCAGCATATGGGAATCTTTATTCAGGAAACGTTTTCGCCACACAGTGGCTTCATCAGTCCATACAAAGAGGAAGGCGTAAGAAGAGGAGTAGTATGAGGTAATCAGTCCCTCAGCCTGGAGTCGATGTGTTCAGTCCATCAATCTTGTAGAATGTACAGCATAGGGCCGTAGACGTGGCTTATATACTGTAGTGAGGTGAGGTGATGAAGCCACTGTGTGGCGAAACGTTTCCTGAATAAAGATTCCCATATGCTGCATAAGTGTCTCAATCTTCAACTTGTCGGTTTTTCAAGCCATTCATCACAACTGTCAGACACTGCAGCATCATGGGATCTTGTTACAAAGAATTTTTCAACACTTGTTCAACCTTTGGACGAAGACCTACTTCGACTAGTGGATGGTACCACTATGACCCCGCCTCCGCATGTTTCACCTCACCTCACTACAGTATATAAGCCACGTCTACGGCCCTATGCTGTACATTCTACAAGATTGATGGACTGAACACATCGACTCCAGGCTGAGGGACTGATTACCTCATACTACTCCTCTTCTTACGCCTTCCTCTTTGTATTGGACTGATGAAGCCACTGTGTGGCGAAACGTTTCCTGAATAAAGATTCCCATATGCTGCATAAGTGTCTCAATCTTCAATGTCCCTCTTAATGTCAATATACTGATTCATAAGATGACCCTCACCTCTTTTGATATGCCTATAAATTCCTTTCTTATGCCCTAGTAGATATTTGAGCCTATTATTAATCCATTTTGGGTCATTTCTATTTGATCTAATTTCTTTATAGGATAAACGTTCTTTGAGCAGCATGTATAGTGTTCAGAAAACTGTCATATTGATAGCTCTCTTCGTTACCCCAGTCAACAGATGATAAGTGTTCTCTAAGCCCATCGTAATCTGCTAAGCGAAAATCTGGGACTGTTACTGAGTTATCGCTACTATCGTACTTCCATTCAATGCTAAATATAACTGATTTGTGATCGCTAGCACCCAGTTCCTCTGAATTTTATAAATTATTAACAAGGGATTCATTGTTTGCCAGAATTAAGTCAAGCAGGTTATTTACCCTTGTAGGTTTTGTCACAAACTGCTTCAAAAAACAATCCTGAACTACTTCTAAGAAGTCGTATGATTCTGGTTTAGAAAGACACGTAAGCAAACACTATAACATATTTATTAGAAAACGTTTCGGTCCTGGGACCTTGATCACTTCTAACAGTTATAGTGTTTGCTTACGTGTCTTTCTAAACCAACTTGTTGGTATTTATTACCAAGGTTTATACCATCGTATGATTCTAAATTCCCAGTCAAGAAATTCATAAGAACATAAGAACATAAGAAAGGAGGAACACTGCAGCAGGTCTGTTGGCCCTTACTAGGCAGGTTCTTTACAATTCATCCCACTAACAAACATTTGACCAACCCAATTTTCTATGCCACCCTAGAAACAAGCTCCGATGTGCAAGTCCCACTCAAATCCAACCCCTCCCACTCATGTACTTATCCAACCTAAATTTGAAACTACCCAAAGTCCTAACCTCAATAACCCAATAGGTTAGACTGTTCCACTCACAACTACCCTATTTCCAAACCAATACTTTCCTATGTCCTTTCTAAATCTAAACTTATCTAATTTAAATCCATTACGCGGGTTCTCTCTTGAAGAGATATCCTCAAGACCTTGTTAATATCCCCTTTATAATACCTATCTTCCACTTATACACTTCGATCAGGTCCCCCCCTCATTCTTCGCTTAACAAGTGAATGTAACTTAAGAGTCTTCAATCTTTCTTCATAAGGAAGATTTCTAATGCTAAAGTATTAATTTAGTTTCCCCCTACGCTGAATGTTTTCTAACGAATTTATGTCCCTTCGTAATATGG